>CAEGAF010111755.1:0-37564 GCA_903067075.1 Micropoecilia bifurca
TAACAGTCATGTTTTTGGACTGTGGGAGGAAACCGGAGTACCCGGAGAAAACCCACGCATGCACAGGGAGAACATGCAAACTCCATGCAGAAAGGCCGGGCCCGGGAATCGAACCCAGAACCTTCTTGTTGCAAGGCAACAGCTCTACCAACTGCGCCACTGTGCAGCCTATACTTTTCTACTTTTGAATCCCTTAATTACATAAATTTACCAGACAAAGTATTAAACTTCCCCTCAAGAATATTAATACGGCATGCGAGTCAGTCAAGAAGATCATCATCGCTCCCTCTTGCCCATCAGCAACGGTACATGTGTAAACAATGGTAAACGCTGTGACCATTAAACAAAGACCGCATTCATTATGCAGAGAGATGATCGCTCAAAATTGTGTTAATTTGAATATATAACAACCTCATCTATTTGTATGATAATCAGATGCTTGGCGAAAAGTGGCCGTGTTTTGATCAGGGGCTCCGAAAGGAGCAGAGGATGAGCGGGAGAGGGAGTGGGAAAAGGAGAGGGTGGGTGTCTTAATGCAGATTTTAAATATGCAATATGTGTCTGACCTCGGCGGGCACGGAAGAGGAGGCATGTAAGATTTATAAGTCATATGCAGCACCCCTGATTGACTAAAACACAGGGGAACATTTAGATAATGTAGCCTCGCTCCAAACAACTGCTTAAGTCAAAAGTGAAAGAAAAAATACAACTGCATTGACATCTACTAAAAAGCATTCTGCTATAGGTTTTTACCTATGAAATATGACAGAATTCTCAGAAATCCCATGTTTGATTATTTTTTTCAGGTTGTTTTGAGCATGATCTTATGTCATATTTTGTGTATTTGACCTAAATCTAGAGCAAGCAGTGGAGGAGGAGTTGAAGAAACCTTACCTTACCTTTTTTTTTTTTCACCAGCAATGGCAATCTGGGTATGGGAGATAACAGAGTGAAAAATGTTGGAAGCAATCCACTCTGCCTTGGAGTAAGACCTTTACGATTTCACCACTTCATTAGGAAGTGGCTAATCTCTCCGCTCGAGAGGCCTGATAAGGACTGCACTAATGCAGGGGGAGTCAAAGTTCAAACAGTCTTCGATGTTTTGATGCTTAACTTACTAAAGTTCCTGTATGTTCATTAGACAGCTTTATCAGGAAACTCTTCTCTTACATTCTACCAATATCCATCGAGATTAGAAGAAGTGGGGATGGCGCAGGTGGGTGGGAAGGGGACGAGGTGGAGACTATCGCGGCCGTGAGCAGATAAGAGATAGTAGGGGGGGGGGAAGCGATGGAAGGATGAGGTGCAGAGAGAAAGAAAAACAAGTGGTCAGACGTTTCTCTCCTCTCCTCTAAAGCGCTCGCTCTTTATCTCGACTTAGCCTTCAGCTCCCGCCAGAGTGTGACACGAATTTATGGTGCTTGTTCGCCTTCATCAGTGAGAGTTTGCGTATTTGTGCATGCACATACAAGTTGCTGCTGTGTTTGTTCTTGTGCATCACCTGCATTTGCATGTTTCGTGTGTGTGTGTGCGCGTGTGTTTGTCAGGCCTTGATGTCCTTATGCAGTCACATCTCCATCCACGCGACAACAACCCAGGCCTCTCCACTCATCAATTTTGCATTGCAATTTAAAAAAAAGAAGAAGAAAAAAAAGCCTATCACAAGTTCCCCATCAGTTTCACATCGGCCCCAGGAGCACATAAAAAGGCCTATTTATACTGATCCCCTCTCCCTGAAATTGTTTTTCAAAGGGATGATATTATTTTGTGCCCTTCTAGTATCAAAGGCTTGTCAGCACTCCAGAGACCCACCAATATCAAAGTGACACAGGAGCAAGAGGACACATCGAAGAGTGAGGCGGCAAAAATAAAATAAAATTAAAAATATTATTAAATAAATAAAAAAAATACACATTTAGCGTGAACTACTTTGAGATGTTTGGATCCTCTTATTTTTGTTTACTGAATTTGAATCCTGTCACTTTGTGTCAAGCGGCCTGTGGGCTGCCTTTTAATTGGGCCTGACATGTTTCTCATCTCAGACTAACTTTACCAGTGTTCCAACATGCTGTTCGCGCTTCACAGAGGAAGTTGTGAGAAATATAAGGAACAAACTCCAGAGAGTGACTGAATCAAAGGTTACAAAATGTTCAGACACAGGGACGTGGCATGACGTGTTCCAGATCGCTGTTGCTAAAATACACTTACGCTGGGTTTGATCTTAGGTGCGTTCAGTGTAATACCTGGACAAGATCTTTTAGAAACGCATGACTTGGCAGATTCATTTCACACTTTCCCACTGTAGTTTTTGGAACTGATGTGATGACTTATTTTGTCATGCTACAAGGACAAACCTAAAAACATATTTAATTGGAATTTTATAAATAATAACCAACACGAACTGTGAAATGGATGGAACATCCCCAGTTACGCCAACACCCCCAAATGAAATCCAAGTGAGTCTAAATATAAAATATGTTGGTCTACATGCAAAACTACACACACAAGAAACATCCCACTGTGAAACATGGCGTTGGTAGCATCATGTTTTGGGAATCCATTCCTTGAAAATGAAAGGGAAGCTGGTTAGAGTATGTGAAAAGATAAAGCCCATGCAATATCACACTTTGCTCTAGTCATGCAATTCTTCAAAAACCACGTAGGTCTGTGGTTGTAATATGACAAAAAGGTGAAACAGGCACTTGTTCTACCAACAACACTGATTTATCTTAACTTAAAGCAATGAATCCGTTTTTACCTGTTGTATTCTGGATTAATTGTATTTATTTCAGACAGACAGTATTTGCAGCAGTTATCAGAGGCACCAGACACACTGCAGAGACTTTGACCTGCTTTTCTTTGACAGATCCATCAACAGACAGATAACTGTCTTGCTGGACTTTAGCTCTTTTACAGGCGTCCTGTCAAGTAAAGAAAAGAGGAAGCAAAGGTGTCTTAGAGCTTTTATTCTTGCCTTTCTGTCAACCCATATGACTGCACCTAAGTGTATCTGTGAGCAGATAACAAATGAGGGTGCCAACTGGGCCACAAAATGCTGCTGAGATAATCTGTTATCAGTGAGCCTCGCTGATCCCAGAGAAAAGAAATAGGGCTTAGAGGGTGAAGTGTCAACACCCTAGATATCTGTACATACTTAGCCTTGAAATCAAAGCTAAGGTGGCAGCACCAGCTCACCACTTTGCCTTGTATCTTCACAGAAGTGACATCGCTGCACGGTAAACTAAAGCATCTCTCAACCTTTAGCACTGGGGAAGGTATAGACGTGATTATGTACCACTTTGTTCTTTACAAAACATGATCATACAGTGGATCTTGTTTGAACACTGCAACGGTGAGGTCGGGCAACTCGTATGGGAGAAGATCAGAAAAACCCTTTATATTTACATTCACTAGTCATTATTACTGGTAATGCAGTTCTTACTGGGTTTGACAAGATTAGAAAATGAATGTGTTTAGATTTCTTTACCTGTAAAAAAGACTAATAACGCTCTATTTTATTTATTTTCACTGTAGAATGGTCAAACAGTATGTGACACAATCAGAATCAATAATTGATAGTTATGGATTAACTAATGTAGATGCACCATGTGTTTTCTACAATGAGAATCTATTATCCTTACTGTAGCAACTAAGGTAAAGCTGTCAAAAATCATTTGTGTTCATGGTGAAGAAGCATAGATTATTAATATCCAGTCTTTAAGGTAATCACACCCTGCAGAGAAAGATTCATATC
This sequence comes from Micropoecilia bifurca, assembly GCA_903067075.1. Classification (NCBI taxonomy): domain Eukaryota; kingdom Metazoa; phylum Chordata; class Actinopteri; order Cyprinodontiformes; family Poeciliidae; genus Micropoecilia; species Micropoecilia bifurca. The sequence continues at coordinate 3,755 of CAEGAF010111755.1, forward strand.
TTCTTCACCTGAACTTACCTGAACCAGGTAGTCTACCTGAAGCAACTGGAGGATACAGGAAACATTTCATGAGAAAAGAGTTTATTTAATCCAGGCATTGGCCCTTCAGCTGTTTGTTTTTAGATTAATGAAAAAAGTAATAATTTTAGCAGCATTCTGACTCTAGCTAGCAAGTTTGTTTTACCAGAACTTTACGTATTCAATAAAAAGGTCAGTCAGCTTAATAGACTGCCTTTATGCTTACATTTTGAGCCATGCACAAAATGTGCATGGCTCATGGTACATGCTTTAGCATGTACATTTTGTACATGCTATAGCAAATCCCTAAGATAACATTTGACATAAAGACACAAAACAACTGTTTCAGTCTTCACTGCACACTGTGGAAATGCTATACCGATTCACTGACACTGATAGACTATTGCCTAATGGCAATGGTGACTATTTTCCAATACGCCTTGAGGTCTCCTTGCTTCTTTCAGTTACTTAACAAAAGTTGATGTTGAAAATTATTTTTTGTAAATTACTTACGTTAGGCTCTTTCCACCATGATTGCAAGTTTACATGGTTTAAAGTCCTTCTAAAGAAATGCTAGAGAAAGTTTGGGTACGACAAGTATTCTCTGCTTGTTTGAAGAATAAAATGGCCCAGGACTCTCTTTCGCTACCTGTTGCTAGCCGCTCCTGCTAAGTTTCACTGAAAGAGGGCTACACGTGTTCCTAGCTTACAAGAACAATGCATTTGGCAGTTTGGAAATATTTCCAGCCAGGAACAACACAGACTGTCATGGATTGGAGTACCAGCCCATCACATGAAGTTAAGACTGTTTTGAAACTGCAGTTGGCAAACCACAAGTGGTAAAGCAGCTAAATGCAGGCTCTATCCGGGCAGGCAGCCCAACTAATTAAACAGCTTGTTATACAAGTGTTACTGGCTAAAAAGCAGAATTACAACAATGTCTAAAATTCTGTGTATAAAGCAGTGGGAAGCTACTAGAACATTTAGCAGATGTTAACGTTCTTCCTCGTCGATGACTTAAAATACAAGTAGCAAAAATACTATACCTAACATTATGTAATAATTCACTGATATTTTTCAATATTCTGGACAATTCTTGCTTTATTGTTTTAAGCAATACCAATCATCATCATATTTCATTTTAAATATTTATTTTTTTTAGGATGTGAGAATGTTGTACATTGCTTTGAATACAAATTGTATAAACATACTAGAATGAAGTAGAACATAATATGCATTGTAATTTTCACCATCATTAAACAAATGTGTTAGCACATGAAACATGAAATGTTCTTCCCTGTGTGTCGGCACGTTTTAATTTATCTTGGTGCTGTTACTTCAGATGATCCAGAAGAAAAACCTTGGATAAATCTCTTACCTATTTTCAAAAGGCTGCTTAAGTACTTAATGGTTTCAATATTACAATGACTTGCCGCAATGTTTTTTACAGTTTACACTTTGTTAAAATTCAATATAAGATTTTTCAAATGACAAACTATTTTTACACTTATTGTGTTTGTGGCGTTATAAAACTCAGATATACATTAAGTGCATCCATATAATTTAGGACTCCATTTCCATTATCCAATGTGCATTTTTACATTAAAAAAAATCAAAAACAACAACATAAATATACAGCCACCTCTAAAGTTGTAGCCTGGAAGCAGGATCTTTAGAAGTTCTCTTAATCAAAGTGGAGTAGTGAGGCTAATCAAAGGGCTCTAAATAACTCCATCTCCCAACACACGCCATAGGAGGATTAAAAATCCACTAGTCAGAACTGGGTTTCTTCGATCTGGGGGCTGCTAGCGCCTAATGAGAACTCCCTGAAGCTCCAGATCACAGCTGAGCTGCTGGGCACAGCATGCTCAGGCCCCTCTTTAAATCCTAAAGAGATCCTATCAGCACAAGATGAAAATAGATATTGCCCTTTCTGGGTGTCAGATGATTAAAAGAACGGCAGAGGATTATAGAGACTAGTTTGGATGTTAGTTCTCCAATGGGAGGAAAAACAGACTACAGATGCAGTGTTCTTATGTCTGTGTATTACGTGGCTTCAATCGTACAGCTAGAACCACAGGTAAATGTAAACAGAGATCCCCGTTATGGAGACTTAGAGGAGAAAAACTGAGTTCACTTTGACAAAAAAAGGACTTAATGGATTGTTGTCTCAGATTCAAACTCTAATGGCTTTTATTCTGTCAAGGGACATCTGTCTTTACTGTCACGCAATGACCACTGGAAACACTGTGTGAAACCATTCAACTAAGATAATAATAGATAAACAATCCGCACAACCAAGTCGTTTAGTCCTTTGCAGGACTTTCTGAAACATGGATGCCTGCTGGAGAGATAATATCTAGTTTAGGTGTATTGGACAAAGCCTTTAGGACACTCGACCACCAGGACTGTGGGTTTTTGATAAAAGTACATTAATGTTTTGGACTGAATTCTAATTATTGAGTCTAATAATTCTAAATTAAATAAAATCCAATTGAGAATACGTGACAAAACTTAAAAATTGATGTCCACAGACATACAGACACTCTTACCTGCTTGAATTTCAGATATTGTGAAATTTCACTTCCTAGATATGCAAAACTGGTTGGGATGTAACGAATTAAAGACTCGCTTGATTGCTGAAAAATTAGTTTTTCAAATTGTGACACAGTTGGTCAGAATTTATTTTTTTAAAGTATTAACCCATCAAAGTTTGTGATTGCAATGGTCAAATTTGAGTGTTGGCTATGTTTACCTACTCTGAATGTAATACATGGCTGCCACTTGGCTCATGCTGTTTTCAGTCCAAACAAACTCATTACATAGCAGCTGAAAGTATCTTTATTCCAACATTTTTCAATGTCTTCAAAAGCTTAGTTCTAAGCAACTTTTAATCAACTTTTAATGTTTCTTTAAAATTGATATTTTAACCTTTTTAAAAATAAATACGTGGATTAATAAAAGCAATCAGCCTTTCATTTCTCAACATGCTATCAACCAAACTACCTGTCTGTCCTTTTTTAACGTGGACGATCTTCATGCTCTAACTAGACCGACACAGATCTGACAAGGTTGTGTGCACCTGTCATGTCCGACTCTCCCATAACTTTACAATGTTCATGTCTGGGCCTGGCAGGTCATTATAATAAATGAGGTGGGCTCAGTGGACAGCCGCGCCTCGTTCCTTCTCCCTAATGGGAGGGAAGAAATCTGCAAACCAATATTTTTACATTGACGGATCCTGAGAGGCTTATGGAAACTTGTTAAAGTGGACAATTAGAATTACGGGGGCGGGGTATGTCTCTTCTGCCCAGTCACATGAAATGTCCCTTGTTATTTTAATAATTTAGACAGCAGCTAATTTCTACAGCCCATCTATGTCAAGGTAATGTGCAGCTCGCATGTCCTAGATGTGTCACTTTGAACTTGGTCAGCGCCGCTTCAGGAGTGGCACAGACAGCTTCCGAAGGAGAGAGAAACAGCTAAGCGTATATTTTTATATATTTATATATATTTTTCAATTAAAGTGAGCGTGTCAAGATGGAAAAATATATGAAAGAAAGTGGGGATGTTCTTTGAATTGTGTGGTGTATCATCTATGGTGATGCAGTTTTCTGCCCCGTAGATTTACGTTGGTCTGTAGCCTTTTCTTGGTTTGACAGGAAACGTATTCAACGCTCGGCACGGCTGCTGTCATTCACCAATAATAAGTTGAACTGAGCACGGAGAAGGCGTAACTTGTGTGAAATTCTGGCCCATGTCTGAGGCATATTCTGCCCTCAGTGCTTACACAGCTCAACAACAGGCCTACACACATACCTTGATGCTCAAGTCTAAGGCTGTTAGACCCTCCACTCACATCTGAAGTGGCTTAGCACGAGTGCAAATCTCTCCAAACCAGACCCTAAGGACTCTATTTCATACTCCCAGCGTCTCTCTGCCTCTTCCTCTCCAAATATCCCTGACCTAGACGTCTGTGCTCCTTTTATCCACATTCCCATGGAAACTCATTTAGCCTAGCTGGAGGGAAAAGGGAGCCCTGGGTTCAATTGGCTGGATTTACACTTGAGATATTATTCATTACATTAGCTGCCATGCTGATCTCTTGCTCGGATGTTCTCTCCCTCTCCTCCGCTCTCACTCTCTATCTCTCGCTCTCTCATTGTCTGGTGCCAAGGCTTCTCAATAATTTCCCTGTCTTAAAATTCATGGACTTCTCCTCGATACGTACCTACATCCCGGTTTCTCCGGCCGTCACCATCTCTTTCCTATTGCCACATGGAAATTGCATTGTTAAATGTCAAGAGCAATATTTTCAAGGGCAAATTAAGGAGATGGCACAAAGCTGCCACACAATCAAGTAAACTTGTCTTAGATTTATTTATTTATTTTTATATTTTTGAAATCCTGCCAGTGATGGTACGGTATGCAAATACAGAGATATCTTTACTTTAAATAAAAAAATAAAAAAGTATAATTGAATTGTCGACGCTTGTTAAAACAATTCAACATGGTGTCCAGACAATGTAAACAGGAGTGGATTTTTTTTTATCTTCAGATGGCAATGTGTGGCTTTCAGTTCCACGGTATGTAATGGCTAATTGTCCTTGCTACTGCAAATTTTATGGTGCTTAAGCTTATTATATAATTGCTTGCCAGAGCCGCTTTCCTGCGGTGAGCTGAACCATAATGAGTTTGCTTCAGTGTTGTGTGTGTCTGCGTGCGTGTGTGTGTATGTGTGCGTGTGTGTGTGTGTGTGCGCGCACATATCAAAGGCAAACGTATGAGTCCTCTAATCCACATTTGTATGAAATCCTTATCCACTATCCATTCCACTAACTCAGCTGGTGGTGCATTTAATTGTCTAGCATTTCTGATGTTCTTCAGTGCTTAACGATACATATGATGTCAATATGCAATATATGTTTGAAAATTGGACATCTATGGTTGAATAAATAATCATTTCTTGAGCTGCAAACATTACTGGTGGAAGTGTAATGCTTGTTGCTCTGTGGGCAAGCAGATGCAAAATCATTTAGAGAAAAGCCTTTAAAGGTTTGCAGCAGTTTCTGTTTTCAACTAATTGCTTAGAGCTGGTGACCGAGACAGAGCAATGAAGTCATCTGGCGGGAATGTAGCTTATACAGAAGACTGAAGTGCTCTCTAGTCGTTACCTGGAAGTAGATCTAGAATGTAAAATGAAAACTGGATGAAAACCTCAATCCATGACTCGTGTGTAACGATGCGTCGAGAAATTGGTTTCAGAAACTGTCAGGTTTATGCTTTACCAATTCTAATTAGAGATTTGGCAAGTCTAAAACTTAAAACATATGACTTATTTTCAATTGATTAACTCCCAAAATCTAAGCTGTGACAGTTTGGCATTTACAACAACACTATTTGGTATGGATGTTATCAAAGAAGGAATAAAGCCGAATCACACTTATATCAGTTTTTTTTTTGTCCTTTTGAATATTTTGTTGGACAGAACATTTATTTTAAATTGATCTTGTTGAAATCTTTTTTTTCTTTGCAATTCTCAAATTTGATACATGTAAGGTTTACCAAACTATCTTGTAAAGGACTATACAAGATAGGCTGAACTTTTACATTTGGATTGTAGTTGTTCAGTTGCCTCTGACCTCTAACCTTAAGGACTTTACCTCATTTACAGAGTTTTAGAGATTTGTTTTAATTTACAAAACGTTTTTGCTTGAACGGTTAAGTAGAAAGAAAGAGTACTGTTATCGAGTTTTCCTAGGGTGTCCTGTTCAGTACTATTTTGGTTTATTTTATTAATAGTCTTACTAAAACATAGTCATTATTTAAATAATAAACATAGTTTACTAAGTTCTGTAAAAGTCAATAAATTGAAACTGTTCATAAGAATAATTTATGTTTTGGCATTCATGGATTAAAAATGTAATTTTTAAGATCACTAGTACTGCAAAGCTGATTAGCATATTTATTATATTCCAGGCTTTTCTTACAACACTATGGAAACTGTACTGAAAATGTAATCCAAGACCTTTATGTATAAAATAATAAGCAAGAAAAAAAAACATCAGGCCGATACCACTCCAATTGTATTTAATAGGCATAACCTTAAAAACACAGAATTAAATCAATATTAAAGCAGTCATCTGCCCTTCTTTGCCATGTATATTATGCTTTAAAATTGTAAAGGTGCAGCAGGTATTTATTTATTATTCCTTCAAAGTGGCAGTTTTTATCTGTCCCTAAGTAAAATAAGATCCGCAGTCATACATGTGTTCGGTGCATTTTTGTTTAGTCTCGGTGAGACATGCATAGTCTTTCTCGCACAGAAACACATGAAGGTGTATTGGGTTTTTCTGGGCTTAAATGTGTTTTGTTTGCAAGTGCCCTTTCGCACATCGCAAGTGCACATGCTTCATTGCCACAGAGAGAGAGAGAGCTGGGGGGGTGGATCCATCTTTTCCAGTCCATTTTTTGGGGATAATGACGACCATTTCTTCTTCTCAGTGACTGATGACAGGCAGAACTAACCGCTAATGGCATGCCAGAGCAGGAGCGTGCCACTTATGTTATTTTTCCTGACAAGGCTCAGGGGAAGACTTTATTTTTTTGACACTTGACCATGCAAATTCACTCTTGCTACATTATTCCACATTTACAACCCTCCTCCTCCCATTCCCGTGCGTCTCCATTCACCTTACCCCACCCATCACAATTGAGCAGTGGTTGCTGACGGTAAAAAGCAAACCTTTCATACTTTAGTTTTTTTCTTTTTTTTTTTTTTTTACTCATACTTCTCAAGCAAATGAGCAGGTCAAAAGCAATAGGATGCGATACATATGATTCTCCCAGGAGCGGTCGAGAAGAATATAAAAGCCACCAAATAATTCATAGACATGGGAAAGTTCAAATTAGCTTTCGTGTATTGCGATTCTTTTTGCTTTGTGACATGCATGTGTTACAGAAACCTTTCAGACTGTAGGAAACTACTCAGATTGTTGGATGGCTTTATGAGTTAGAAAACCTACCTATCAAACATTAAAATCAAGCAAAAAGCACAGGCACAGTTTGGTTATTATGGTGTTTTGGGTTATTAGTACATTAGTCGAACCTCTGTTTCAAATATCAGTAGAGCATCTATTTCCCGCCGTATGACAATAACTAAATTAACAATGCATTTATTCCGGCCAACTTCAGATCTTTGCAGGGGATCTAAAAAAAGGATCCATCCTAACTAAGCGATTTTAGTTTTTCATGCAGTTACATCAGTGTATTGCATAAAATGTTTGCACATTTGTGTATTCATACCCTTTGAGATGCCATTTGTTTGTTCGTCCCCCATCAGAGCTGGGGTTCTGTATATGATGGGGAGGGGAGAGCTGTATGAGAGAAAGAAAGGCAGGAGGCTGGAGGGTCTTGGTGGGTCAGCACACCCGCTGTGGTTACAAGCACTCTGGGACAGGTAATGTTCTCTGAGCTGACAGGAATCTCCCTCACAAGTCCAAAACCCGGCCCACCTTCTCTCTCCTTCCCCTTTAGCTCGAGCTTAGATAGATTGCCCTTGTAACGGGGGCTAATAACGTGCCACGAAAAGCTTTTTAATAGGTAGGGGAGGCGGGGAGGCTTTGATAGTTTTTCCAGGATGCAACAATGGCCATGAAGACGAGAAACGGACTCGCACGTTGATGCGCATATGCGTTCCTGCATAGCCAAAGACTAAAACAAATGCATGTGTGCACATGTGTCAATGCACACAGCCACACAAACTCAGCCTGTCGGTTTGTTTAACCACATTATTGCATCTGGCAGGGGGTCTCTGGCCCTCTGCTGTTCTCCAAAGACAGCGTGGAATGTGTCAGGGGGGGGGAAGATGAGGAACGAGGGAATGGAAGAAGGGAAAGAAAGAGGAAATGGAGGAGGAGGTAGACTGCCAGCTGACAATGAAATAAAGCCCATTAGAGAGAAGTAAAATAACACAGGGAAGGAAGTGACAGCAGGCCTGTTTCACATACAGCTTTACTGTCTTTAACTACTGTCAGCTCCACCGGGTGACAGCAGCTGCCATCTATCACACATGAAACAGGGGGATGCACATGCACATAGGTACCAAAATATAAACCTGCAGACAAACATTTCAGGATTGTAGCTTGAGCTAATAAATAAACACACAAACACATCGATGCATATGGCCCGAGGAGAAAAGAAAATTCTGAGAAAAAATAATGTTTTCGAGCAAGTTACCAAACTTATCACTTTTTATCAAATAATGTGACCGAGCTTCAGATTAAGCTAACATGATTTCGTTGCTCCATTTATTTAATATTTTTACAACCTGTAGCCGTGAGAGGGAGCAGCACTGATTCAGAAATGTTAGCAGCCTGTTAAACACTTTCACAGGTATACAGATATTTTTGTGTGTGTGTGTGTGTGTGTGTGTGTGTGTGTGTGTGTGTGTGTGTGTGTGTGTGTGTGTGTGTGTGTGTGTGTGTGGAAAATACACAGACTGCTGTTTGCAATTTGCTGTGCAAATCACACCAACAACCCAGACTGATAAAACTTAACTTAAAAATAGTTTTTACTTAACATATGATTTTAACTCAGTTTCACTAAAAATCTAAATGTATGCTTTATTCTGTCATTTGGTGTTGCTTCTAAGATGAGAACTATTTTGTATCACATCTTTAGAAGACTGATCTCTTTTGAAAATAATGATTGGGACATGCAAAATTATACTCACTGTGGCTTCAGTAAAAGAGTAGTCATTCCATTCTGCAGCTTGTGAGTTTGATCCCAGCCTTCTGCATTACATGTCAGCTTGCCTTTGAGGTAAGATACTTGATCAACAGTTTCATGCACCATCACAGATATATGAATGCGTCGTGACAACAGCTGTATCAGTGGCACAAAGCCCTTAACATTTGTTATTAGTCCAGACTTACTCGAGAGACGTCCCGTGAAGTTTCAAACCACATGGGGCATCTGTGGGTAACGACTTCTTGCTTGCAAAATAACATCACTGAGATGGGTGTGAATATCTTTTTTTCCAAGAAATCTAAAAAGGATTGACAATTCTGTTTGGTCATGGCATGGATAACTGCAGTGATCTGAGGCTGGCACTTGCACAATAAAGCGAATGTCATGTAAAGGCAGATTTCACTAATGCCCTTGTCATCATGGTCATTCAAATGCACATTTTAAAGAGACACGAGGCAGCGCTGTCAGGAAAAATGGACTTTTGAATGGTATAGACAGAAGTCTTGTCAGGCCAGGTCTCACTAATATCTTGAAATATTAATGTGTGCCTCCATCAATGCATGAGTGAGGGATATTCTAATAGATGCTCAATTATTCATATCCATAAATAAAAATCTGCTTACTTAGATTACGAACCTTAAAATCCCTTTGCTGATGTCTTACTGGGACGGCCCAGTAAATGTATGTGTGCAAAGTTTGTGGTGTTCAGCTGTAACCTGCGCATTAAGTTTAGTCCACAAGCTGAGACAGACACGTGTCGTGACTAAAAGCTTGACTGTCAGATTTATGTTCATTTTTTATTCACAGAAGACAACTTTCTGAACTATCAAGGGTTTGCAACACTTCACTCTTCCATGCTTCATAAACAAGAAGGGAGTCTGTTTGTTTAGCTCTAACACCTGGTGCATATCTTTATGTACACTACAGATGTCTGTGTTTGCTCCTGTGACCACTTACATTGTTTTTTTTGCACAACTGGCAGAAGACACTTTGCATGTCTCACAAGTTAACAACAGAAGTATCTACAGCAGCCATTGAGCGAGAGGAAGGGTACACCCGGACAAGTCGCCAGTCTAAAAACTGAAAAACTGTGTTTTTTCGATGTCCTGAAAAGGATATAAAATGTATAAATGCTCTTAACATTCAATAAATCTGCATTTAGTGCAGGAAACTTAAAAACTTATTTGGGTTCAAGAGTTATAGATTTTGAAATAGATCTGCTCAAAGTTTGTCCATCTTTAACTTAAAGATTAGTTTTCTTAGTTTCCCTGTTGTGTAGTCTACCTCACATGCTAGGCCATTTTCTCTCTCTGCTCAGTCTCTCCTCACACCTGCAACCTGAGAGTCCATTAGTCCTTTGTTCCAGCAGTCACACTCCCAGTTTTTAATCACACCTTTTTCATTCACTCCTTGCTGGTTCCTTCTGTCATTCCTGATGTTTGCTCGCTGGCATTTCCCCTGGATTTGTGTTTTGTCCATTGCCAAACACTTAATGACTCAGATAGCAAAAATAAATAAATATAATAACAATAATGGTCCAACACACTTTGAACCACTTTCAGTTCTGTTTTAAAATCTGTGGAACTTGCAGATATTAACATATGACAACTATGAAGATCCTCTTCTCAATTGTCCAGAAAAATGAACAAGAGTCTAGAAAATATTTGAAATTTTGAATTTGTATTGTCAAACAATTGTGCATCAATAATACTAAGTTTGAAATTACGAACTGGTTGTTACTGCTTGATAATATTTTACCTTTGATAGAATTAGAACATTTTCATGATCTCCTTTGATAAATAGAGAAGAAAAAAAAACACACGGTGATCATTTAAAAAATCCCAGTGATGAAATCCCTAAAATTATGTGAGGGCGTTTTTACTCATAATGAAGTCCTCAGCCTGTGGTGAGCAGCACAACTACGTGCTTGAGTGCGCACACACTTGCATATCATTGAATGGCAATCCCAGACTGTGTGGTTAATTAGGAACACATCTAAATAGAGAAAAGATTTTCTAACAAAGGCTGGAGATACAAGCAGAATGAGAAGGAGAAGAAGAGGAAGATATACAGATCATTTCTCCTTTGGTGCTGTTTCCATCTTAATAACACAGCAGGGTGAGAGATGGGCCTGCTGTGCCCTCCTGTGGCCAAACCAGTGAAATATTACCTGTCCCAGTTCTCTTCCTGCAACTAATTGCAGCAACTCTGGAAGCCATTAATCTGGAGAAGTGCATAATGGAGAGTGGTTCTGATTGCACTGGAAAGCAAAAGTCTATTCTGTCCAGCTTTTTATTATATTATATTATATTATATTATATTATATTATATTATATTATATTATATTATATTATATTATATTATATTATATTACTAAGTAATTAAAAGCATGCTGGTTTAAAAAGTTTCAAAGATAGGATGATTTTTAAAATGAGGACTAAAGGAAAGAAAAAAAGATCCTGACTGCAACTAGATGTGTCACTACTGCAACAAAAATAAGAAAAAGAAATGCCCTACCTAGTTATACTCATACAAAACCTCCAACAATAATGCAACAATAAAAATTACCCTACTGTAAGCCAATGACATTTATTCGTCTTGTGTTTGAATTAGTGAGTCAATCAGCAACCAAACCAATGTGTAACATATTTTCTAGGAGACAATTAAACCATCTTAACAATTGTCAAGAAAAGACGCAAAATATATATCTCTGTCCTGACAAGAAGCCATTTAGATGCTCAACTAATTCTAAAGACAGCCAGCCGTCCAGTCGGCCTGCCACTCATAAGGTAAGTCAGCGAACATGCCTGCACATCAACCAGTCGTTTAATTTACTTTCGCACAGCCACTGAAGTGGCAGCCAGTCTAAACTTCAGATATCTAGTCAGTCACTCAGCCACCCACACAGGAAACCAGTTAACCTCTCCTGATGAGTCAACTGCTGCATCAGTATTACCAATACTCCACCTGTCAGTTTAGCACTGTATACATTAAGCAAGGCTGGAGAGCACACATGACCTTTCTTTCTTCCGCTGTCGAGGAGCTAAATCATTAATATTACCATGGTAACCACAGCGGGCCAAGACACACACCATGAACACAATAAGACAGAACCATTAAAGGGATGGACTGATCGCATAAACATTTGTGCATATACACAAGGGTGAATCATACACAAACACGCACACACACACGCACACACACGTTATGACATGTGCCCATCTCCTCTATTCTGCCCTTGGAGAATCTAAATGCTAAATGTATGTGCATATTTTTTCATAGCAAGAGACATATTAGAATTTTTCCAGCGACCCCACTACCCCCTATCCACATTTGCTGTCTCCCTTACGGAGGACATGAAAGAGTCTGAAGTGCATAATGCTGCAGGAATTAAGGGATTCCTTGGTGGCTCTGGGTACCAGGGGCTATCATAATGACGAGAGGGCTCAAGCATTTTGTATCCCCCTCTTTTTACTGCACACTGACTCTGCCGGGCTGACAGTTTGCTTGAATTTCCTCTTTTTTCTTCTTTTTTCAGGGTTTACGCATCATTAAATATTCATCTTGAGGTAGAGACGCGTATTTTAACACTTAGAGATCGATGTCTGTTTTTGTTTAATATATAAAAAAATATATATGAGCACACCCAAAACTTGGTGTACAGCTAATCTGTTACTTTGCAAATTAAGATCTGATGTCCATCGTTAAATATGCTAATGTCATTTTCTTTACATTTTGTTGCTAACACGTAAACCGGGATAAAAAGCAAGCAGCCAAAAAATACCCACTTTCCCCAGTGAGCTAAGATGATGTCACACCTCTCTTTTATCACTTCTCCTCCAATGATGGCTATTGATCTGGGTCAAAGGTAGCAGAGGGAAATTGACTGAGAAACACTAGCCTGGTCAAAGAGGAAGGGTTCCCACAAGACCTTCTTACTCATGTTTGCGTTATATGGATCTTTCTCTCCATCAGGACCCACTTAGTGTTCCACCGTTGCTGTCAAATATGATATTCCAGACAGAAAGATGTCTTCTTGTTTTCGAGTCTTGTTTTTTTTGTTGGTGTTATTTGTATGTAATTTGTTTACTTGTATTTTTTGTGTTTTCCTCTTCTCATTTATTTAGTTCATTTGAGCATTTCTTATTTAAATTGTGGATTTAAATACGAAGATAAATTATAATAATTTGTAGAATTTTTTTAAATGAATTTATTTCATACCAGGTGCAGTAAAACAATGTCTGAAAGATTTGATGTGTAGAGCTCTAAAACTATCGTGACTGATGGTCTCTACACATATATTTGGAAAGTCTTTACCAAAATATGTCCACTAGAGGGAGAGATTGAACCTTTTACAGTTTCTATGAGCACCATTTCTTTATGTAGTTGAACCGGGACAAGTAATGAGTACAAACAAACACTGAACACTAACATTTACAGCCTTACATACTTTGCAATACTTATCCCCAGGTTGCAATACTCTTCCCAGAGATGTATATTGATTTAAGATTATTTAAAAACAATAAAACAACATAGCAAGATAAAATGACGTAGGTAACATAAATCCTAATTAAAACACACCCTTCCATAAGTTCTGGTCAGAAACCATTTGGAGTTTTGATTAAAAAAATGTTTTTTAAAAGTTTGACTTAATACCAGTTATTTATTTATTTATTTATCTACTTATTTATTATTTATTTTTGTCAAAGAGAGCTGCAATTTTCAGAATATTCTCTACAACCAATCTTATTTCTTGACCATTCACAGTAAAATCACATCCTCAATTGACTCTTGTAGGCTTTAAAATCGCTGCAGTTTCTTGAATTACCTTTTTTTGTAGACTCAGCAAAATATCTGAATTATAACCAGTCCAGCAATCATTGTGAAGAAAGAGATGCACTTTATGTTTTTAGCTATCTTTACTTTTCCTGTCACTGGAAACGCTGCAGTGAATAGGCGCACACAATTCCACGTAACATAAACTAAGACTCGGGAACATAGAAAAGTGTTTAACTGAATTCAGACGCAATGATAGCTTATACAACAAAGTATAGTCCAATTACATTTAGTAGCATGACTGCTCACTCAGATAAACCCACATAGAGGAAAAGAAAAATCGAAGTGACTCAGTGAAGTTTTAGAATGAAAGAAGAAAATCCCCCCCACCCCCCATCACAGTGTTAATCCTCTTTGTTGTTATCACTGTTAATTGAAAGACTCAGCGCTATAATACGGTTCCCTGCTGTGAGATTCATTAGACAGAGCAGAGCCTAGTGCAACGAATAAACACTTCCAAGAAAAGGAAGGCCGTACTTTCTCTCACATTTAATAAAGCAGGAAGGCTTCTATATCTTGTAGAAGTGTTTGTTTGAAATCACTGATCACTTCATGTGTGACTGCTTTATAATTTCAAAGAACAGAATCAAAATTGATTAAGACAAAATGTAAAGACGAAATAATTATAGGTTATATTAGATTTTCTTGTACACTGAAGATTTTTGAAATGTCCTGACAGACTAAATATTCCCAGATCAGTGTTTAGTTTTTTGTTTGTTTGTTTTTTAAATGTCAGAATACTGAATGAAATTACCTTTTGGAGAACAATAATGACATTCATTAAATTTAGATGATTACACGAAGTAAGATTGTGATGTCTTTAAACACGTTAGGAAAGCTCAGTTGATGATGTAAGTTTCTGACTCACAATATTTGTTACGTACACATTCACCTAAAATCCACTGTTATAGCACATCACAAAGAAAATCAGCCAAAATATCACAGAAGGAACTGCTGATCGCCAGCAGCAGGCTGAAGACATTGCTGTTGGCTGCACAGCAGGTTGGAAAGCTTAGCATGCTGACCTGATGTCAAAAAGTGTTGCTATGACAAAACTTATATTCAAGAAAATCCTGCAAATTCTGCAGAATGTTCCAAGAATAGACAAAGCGGAGAGTTGGGATGAAAGTAATTTAGCTGTCCATCTCAGATTGTTTGATACATATCACCTGAGATCACTTGTGTCTTGTATTCTCATTCAAGAGTTGAGTCTCTCTCTCAGAGTTGACTGTGAATATATACTTTATTCACAGGCATTAATAAAGGATTTGGGTCAACTTACTGGTGAAAAATATTCTAACACAGTAGATCATCATGCCGCATGTTGAAAGTGACAACTGAGTGGCTCAGGGGTGAAAACATTTAAGTATGAAGGCCACTGACAAGAAATTCTCAAAATCTCAATCCAACTGAGACTTCATCAGAGCTTTCTAGAAACTTGGTGTACTTCTTAATAGAAGCTTTTAAAAGTATGGAATGTTGATTGTCTAACACCAGTATACTATTAAACTATCTGGTAAAAAGTCCAGGAGACCTGAAACCAATACATTTTGTGGAAAAACTAAACTTCTGTTGGTCTCAAAACACTTGTCTATTATTTTTGTTGCTCCTTCACTTGGTTTTGTAGAGCACTTTACTCGTGTGTCATTGGTACATTCATTATTAGACGTGATCCTTCACAAAATAAAAGTCTAGCTGATGAGTTTTTGTCTTTTGCAGTCTGGATTAATTCATGTGGATACAGCCCACCAAACCCTTTGCAACACTGAGTAGAAAAATAGTCCACTCCCAAATCCACCACAGGACACTTTCTGGTCGAACTGTAAACAAACCTTCCTAAAAAAAATGGCAGAACAACTGTCTACATATTTTCACTTTAATGGCCTGTGAAAGGCTGGGCTCATATCTTTGCCGAGGCTTACGTTTCTGGTGTTGCAGCTTTGAGCATATCTGCGAGGATCCTTATATGACTCTAGGGGGCTCTGAGTGTAAGAACAAACCCTAACCAGCTGTTCACAGGATCTGTGGCAGAAATGGAAGGCATTTTTCTCAGTCATTTTCACTCCATGGACGGAGCACATGTCACACCCAGAGAGTAAAGTGCAGACATTCCTCATATCAAGCTTGAGTCGTAATCTGGGTTGCTTTTTTTTCTTTTTGTTTTGTCCTGATCATTGCATTTGAACAGGGTGGGGTATTTATAAATACCCTGCTAAATTTGGTATATTTCATACAATATTATTATTTTCTTTTATCATTGGATTATCACTAAAGTATTATTAGTGTTATTGACGCACTGCAAATGTTATGAGAAGTTCTAAACTGGGAGACTATGGCTTGTAATTTTTCCAAAGTGTTTGCACCCTCTAGTGGCCACAGGGTGTGCAGTTAGAAAGTGATTTCAAACTGCATGGGACGCTGTGCAAAGGAAATCATATAAAAATGATTTAACTGATCAGCAGTCAGTGGCAGGTCGCAACCTGCTCTGAAATTAGCTCAGACACTGAAATCTTATCAGTTATGCATGAACAACAATGTGATTTAATGCCAAAGTGGAATTATTCTAAGTGTTTCAAGTTTACACCACAGGCAGATCATGCATTATCACTGATCTCTAAATTGTATGAACAAATAGAATTCATTTTCTGTGCAGGCTTGCCCAACATCAGGTGTTGGTCATTCGTCTTCTCAAGGTTTTTTTTTTTTTTTTAAGTACAGCAGCTCCTATTATCCTACAATCAGAGAATCAAATTTTCTCCTTTGAAAGCAAAATTACAGAGCCCCCCCTCACCCCCTCCCCGACATTTTCAGTCAATGTGGAATGTGGCCTTGGCTCTAGAAGTCAGTGTGTTTCTGCGACTGTGTGTGAGCGTGCGCGCGTGAACATGGATGTGCCTGTGTCCATGCCTTTTACTTTAAATCCCGACACAGAAAAAAACGATGTCAGTCTTCAAACATTTGGCACAGACCCAAGATGTGTTAGCATCCTAATTAGACCAATTGAAATGCAGCCTTGGATTATCACGTAAAGGTTTCCACTTGTTGCACAAAGGCTGTTTGTCCAGGAGGAAAAAGAGGCACTTATTCCACTGTTCTGTTGTAGTTTCCATCCAGTCTGACCACAGTTTAAACAGTCTATTGATGACCAGTGTAGCTTTACAACATACTAAACAAAATGCATAATGTACTCATCATGCAAGTTTAATGTTGCTCAAATAGCTTAAATGACTGAATGCTTTGAAATTGTCCTTTACTGAGTATTCCCAGGAAGTAAACAACAGCAGACATCCATGTACAAGACTGTTCATGTTTGCTTTTCAAATTTAAAATGAATCAAATCTGATATCTTGGATATGTGGGTGTTTTTGTGTCAATTTTTAAACATCACGGAATAAAGAATAAACTAAGCCTTATTATTTGGTTTTATATAGTTTATTAATCAACCCACTCCTTAGAAATCTTCTTTTCCACACACTCATTTAAACATCTGGTGGGGACTTAGTTGTCTCCCATAAGAAAACAATAAAAAGGATTTATCTTACACAAAAATTTTTATTTATTTATTTTTTCATCTGCTCATAAATAAACTAAACACTGGATGTTTAATGAAAAAATACATGTTTTTTGTAGAAAAGGAATTTGCAGATCTGAAGTATCAGAGGCTCTGCTATGTTTTTCCTTATTAATAGAAAGGCATGCAAATAATTTTTGGAGGTGGGTGAGATGAGGCACTTTTTAATATTTTTTTGGTCATTGAAGTAAAAATTGTTGCTATTACAAATGTTTACTTTCTCTTCTCAACCTGATCTAATTCTGAAATGTATGTATCATGGAATTTTGTTGTAGAACAATGCACAAATAAGTTGTTAGCTTTTTGTTTTCAAAGTGAGAAAATGTGAGCATTTATTGTATTTCTACAATACTCTCCCAACGTTCCCAGTTGCATTGCCTTCCTATGATGTATAAAATGTACATGGCTTTAAAGAGAAAAAAAACACCTTTGAATCTCTAGCCACCATTTGAACATCCATTCAAGCATATTCTATAACAAATAGATCCTTGAAAGTTTGCATAAGGCCTGGTGCTGCCCTTCACTGGTCTAGTGTAGAGACACAGGGGACAGGGCACACCCTGGTCAGATAACCAGGTCATCACAACACAACACAAACACATTGGACTAACAATCACATCAAGTTCATGCTTAAGGGTTGTTTCAGACTGCTTGGTTTTGGATGGAGAAGTGCCAGGAAAGAAACACATGCATGCACAAGAAGAAAGTGTGAGTGCCACACAAACAAGACCAAAAAACACAATTTGAACTGATGCCTTCATTTAGATGCTTTGATATGACCATAATCAGGCTATTTTTGCTCTAAAAACCTCCAGTGTAGCTAAACTAAAACAGTTTTGCAAGGACAAATGACCCGGAATTCTTCCACAGAGATGCATATAAAAGAATAAGAAATAAATAAATAAACTCATTGCAAGTCATCTCGAACTCTTGGGTGTTACTGCCAAGAGCAACTATTTTATTTTCCCCCAGAAGAAATCAAATGATCATTTGAAAACTGCATTTTATTTGTTAGGCCTCGCCATGGGCGGAGACCACAACAGAACTTCACACAGAGAACAAAAGAGCCTTGTAAAAACTCTGAATCCCCAAATTAACCCAAACAGTATTAACCTATTTTCATGACAGCTTCCAAAAAGGAGGAGTCACAGCTGGAATCCCCATGATGTCATGGAGCTGCAAATCTCAGGTCTTTGCTTGCAGCACTCCACAGGCTGCACTGTGGAGGACACGCTTAGGAAGGAGGTTTTGATCTTGAAACTGGCTGTTTGAGTGTAGGTGGACATAATGAAATTCTTGGTAAAGATCTTGATCAATTCAAACAGCAGTTTGAGGTGCAGCCATCTCTTAGTTTGACTTATCTATAAGAAAAAAATATTCAATCTCTATGGCCATTAAATGTTGACAAGACCATTGCAGTTATATTTCATTCTTGTCCTTTTTAAGGTAAGGAATGTTGAGGAATGTTTACTTACCTTTGTTTGGTATATCTTAGGACAGGTTATGTACATCTTTAATGAGAAATTGTCATTCTGTGGATAGACTTATGCACACATGCCAAGTTGCATTTTGTGGCAAAGCCCCCATGAGTTCTTAAGAAAACATTTTTTTTTTCTCAGTCACATGTTTAACCTTTGAAGTTGGCAAATATTGGAGAATTGCCATCTCATTCTCTGAAATCCAATGCAGTGTATAATTTAATCTCGTGAACTGATTGTCTCATTACACCCCAACAGTGGTGTGGAAATTTTGAACATATTTGGATTTTTTTGCCACGGGCCCTAGGATCAACAGCAAGTATCCAACTGTTTAAACAAAAAACAAAACAAAAAAAACATTATTTTCCATTGCTTATTTCTCTTTGTCAGAAAGAAAAGAAAAAACTCTCCAAAACAACAACAAAAACATAAACACAATCATACCCACATATAACATACACAAACATACCCACATGTCCAATACTTCTGACTTCACATCCTATTTACTCATTCCCTTTTATGTACTCTGCGTACATAAGCAAAAAAGATGGGATAAAAGTTCATTATTTACCGAATGATAAAGTGACATCATGCCATGGAGAGTGACTCAGTTCTAAATGTGGTGATGCTACCATCCACCACATTAGATGATAGGATTCATTAGACTTACTTAAAAATGCCCGGCCTTCTTAACCTTAGGTACAATAATATAATCTTCAGTATTACAGAGCTTGCCGGTGTAATCTTGTTTATAATCTTGCCCCAGGGTCAAAGAGCTACCAACTGCACCACTAAGGAGCCTCTACTTTACTGACATACAAATTACACTTTTGCTTTAAAAATCTTCTTTGATTGATGTCATATCTCTTCACATAAAAAAATAATCTATCATAAGCTAAAATATCATACTTTTACTTACGATACAATAAGCAGAGTAAATACCCAGGTGTACTCAAAATTCCTGAAACATTCAGACCCACAGCTGATGATATCCACATTACGCAGCTTCCCTAAAAAACATATACACCAAGTGCCATTGTCTTCTTCGGTTACTGGCAACTGTAGGGTTTATATTGTCTCCATAGTGGTGAATTAAAAACCATGACAAAGCGGTTCTTATTCCTATTTAATTGACTGACATGTTCTTGCAAACTCATAGCCGGACCAGCTGCTACCAAAGGAGTCTGTTTCAAGTGGCAGAGATTAGAGAAAACCAGTTGTCAGTGGAAAATGACTCATGGGAACAAAAAAAAACATACATGCACACAAAGTAGCTTTGAATTATGAATTGGCAGCTGAGTTCTCTCTTGATATGATAATGGTGCAAGTGGAAATCTTTGCTCTGTATACGTTTGCCATTGCGAAAAAATAAAAAAAATCAATGCTCAATTCTGTATTTAACTACAGATGTGAAAAAATAAAAATAAACTGTTCTGATGGGAAATCTCTCTGTAATGGATGGTTTTTGATCAATTGATTTTTACATAAATATTTGAAAATCCACAGATTCTGAAGCACAGGGCACTCTCTATTTTCTAGACATTTACAAAAGACGGATTTATAGCCTGTCTTCACAGCAGCGCTCTTCCTCTTTATTTCAGACTGTATTAAAAGGTCCCATTTTATCCCCCAGTAGAAACTCTGCAGATTCAGTAGGAATCTGCAGAGATCTTAAATGTGGAGTCTGCTGTAGAAAGCTAATTGCACAAGGAGACAAAATGCTTGACATTTACAGATAATGGTCCTTTATTTGTCCTAGTAATGCGGAAAAAGTTGACAACTTTGGGAGTTGCCCGCTCAGACACACTTTCTTACACAAACAGACTTTTTGGAAAGCAGATGGGAGCTGATTCAGTTTACTGCCTGATAATCTAAGGCTTGAGTAAATATGTTTTTCCTTCTTTTGTGTTGGCTATGACAAATAGCCAGCGCAAAAGAATGAGGTGGTTTTTATTTCCCCTTGTTTACCAATTGTTTTCCAAGCAATGGCATCTTGGCAACAGTTCGTGGGTCCAGCTAATGGCCAGACGTGATTTCATGCGTAAAGTAGTCGCAGTTTTGAAGAACAACACAAAAACCAAACTGACACACATTTTCAAAAGCTAATTTTCTTAATCTGTCATGATCTGTTGGACTTTGAGCTAAGTTAATGTTAATTCAATATTTAGAAGCGTGGCCAAGATGGATCAAGTGGCTTCGTTCACCTCTTTCACTGTCGTTGCTAAAACCACAGTCAGACTATAATTCTAAAACAATACAGAAAATCAATGTCACATGTTCTCCTTCTATTCGCTGATTGGTAGAGAATCTACCTGAGACAATCCAAGTCAGGGTGAGAAAGCCCAGACTGTGATGTAAGCAAGAATTTCTTTCTGAGCGGCATTGCATAGGATAGCAATAGCCAGACTATGGATACAGAAATAACAGAATAGAATAATTTAGAATAAAGCAATAGTGATGCATTTAGTTGGCTGTTGTTGGTTTGATTAATCCTGTAGTCTGTGATCACTGAATGGCCGCATTTGCCGTCTTCACAAAGTTTTGATCGAGATGAACAGTGAATGAAGAGGATCAACATGTGACATGACTTTTTTTAAGCCATCGTCTGGGATAAAAGTCTTTGTCAGTCTGCCTGGTAAAACATTTATTTAATTTGGGCACATTATCTAATTATAACTGTGTGATTGTAGGCATTAAATTTAATTTCACGTGGATAAGCAGCCAGCATTACCCATTTTGTCTCCAGTCAGAAAGGTTTTGTTACTTTCTCCATTGTACGGTACGAAATTCTGTACTATGAGACGTTTATAATAAGATCATTAATATAATTGTTCTCATAACAAAGTGGTAGACTTTGATTAGTGGAGACATGGCTACCGCAGAACAACTTCACTTCTTACAGGAGTGTGACAATGATTCTGTAGCTTCGGCAGAGTAAATGGGACGTTTAGCTGCACACGTCAGATGCCAATTATGATCTGATTCAGCCAGAAGGTCTCCATGTTCATCTCCAGGATTCTATTAAATAATGCCACTACAAACCAAAAGTGACTGGCAGCTCTAAGCTTTGTAGCCGTCTAGGCGCAGTGCAAAGATGCCTCAAGCATTTTTCCCGTATGCATGCCTCCCTAAGCAAAAGCAGATCTAGGCACTTCCCATTTTATCCAGACAGCATACATGTAGTAGGACTGGGTCTAAGAGCAACAGCAAGTGTTAACAATATGTTTAAAGGTTCCATGTAGAAACTGTGATTAAGAGGATGGATGTGCGATGAAAAACTAAAACGCTCCAAGAACTGGTAAAAGGAAACACAGATCAAAAGCTTAAGCAATAAATTACATGACATCTGTATGTAAGCGTTTTCCCTCCTAAGCCTCCTCCCTCCCCCCTCCCTCCTCCGAAAAACCATCTGAATGTCAGATCTGTTTCGCTTGCCAGCATCAGACCTGTCATCTTTTATCTTTGACCCAGATCAGAGGACGGAATGTGGTTTTAACTAGGGTAGACATGGATATGTAAACTCCCTGCACTGTGGGGTCACAGGGCAGACCGCATTCCAAAGGAACCCCCTAATATTGAAAGCAGAAATATATTCAAGGTGGATTTATGGGAGATAGTTTGTTTTGTTTTGTTTTTATCGTCCATTGTCATATTTCAAATCTCAAACACTTCTCCTTTTTGAGAAAGATCCTAAAAAATTATAAACACAAGCACCCATCAAAGTTGGTACATCACATTTTTAGCTTATCTGACAGAATATAAGTACTTTGACAGATTTCTGGGATTTCACAGAAACGCTTGCTTTTATTTTAGAGACACATTTTCCCACCAACGGGTTTCTGTTAGCGGATAGTAACCCGACATAGACATTTTCTGGTTCACAGACCTCGCCGCGCTGGCAGCCATTGCAGTGTCTGCCGACTTGCATCTCAGTATCTTTGAACATTGCAACCAAAATAGAACTTCCCTCCTGCAACAAATGGTCACCTATTCTGTCAGTGATGAGAACACATGCTGACAGAGGTGGTGACCTGTGATGATTGTCCGTTGCACACAGAGTGTTGGTGTTTTCTCTTTGTGCGTGCGTGCCTGTGTAGGTGTGTGTGTATGTGTGTGTGTGTCTGGCTGTGTCAGATGAGTGACCCAAAAGAGATTGTTTGTAGAGTCTGGATGAGAAACTGCGAAGGAAGTACGTTCAACTGAGCTTTTCCACTGTGGAGGGTTTTGCAGGTTAAAGTGCAAAGTGACAGTCGTAACATATTCTCTCTCAAATATTTCCGAGGGTCTTGTTGGGGTCCATTCAGTCACACAAGCCTTGATGTGTTTTGTGGAGATTTTATGTTAGTTTAGCACAAATTTCATAATGAAGAAGTGGGAGGAAAAAGGACATGTGGTAAAAATGTTTTACAAATAATTACCTGCATCTGGTTTATATTAATCCCCCTGAGTCAACACTTTGACTTCTTAACTTTTTCTGCAATGCCAGAATTGCAATCTAGACACTGCATTGTTTTTGCTAAATAGCTAAAACTCAGATTCAATAGAGAGAATCCAAGTCTTAGTTTACATTCTACATTAAATGTGGTTCTATATTAATGATTGTTGTCCTGCTGGCAGGTGAATCACCTCCTAAGTCTAAAATCGTCCTCACCTTTCAACAAGTTTTCCTCCAGGATTACCCAGTATTTATAGGTTTACACTTCTTTCCATCGAAAAGCAACCCTACAGCACGATGCAGCCACCATCAGGTTTGTGCAGTGCTCATGGCGATTTGCAGTTTGCACATTGATCCAAGATCTCATCTGATCAGATCAGATCACCTTCTTGCACTTCTTCCAAATTAGTCATTCAGTAAAACTTAGAGACATCTTTTTTTACAGAGACTTGACAAAGCGCATTCAAGGTTACAGGTTAAAATCAAAAATCATCCAGCTATGCAATGTATTTCCAACATCATTTCATTTCCGTGGCTCTGTGCTGCAGGTCTCATATTCGTCGACAGTTCCTCACTGTGAAATCTTTGTTTGATTGAAAGTAAAGCGTATTCTAACAAAAACAAAAACAAAAAAACAAGCACTTTTAGCAGATTCTGTGTGATCAAAACACAATCTTTTGACTTTAGAAACAAATAAATGGTTGTGGATATTTAACAAGTAGGGAGGCTCAAAGGAATCATCATTCAGTTGCAGGATAATTTCCTTGAGAGCTATGCCACCGTGTAGCAGAGCAGAACTTCTGTGCCAGTTCGGTGTGAGTCAGAGCGTAACAATGGGATTGTTCGTCTATAGCTCCCAAAACATTTCTTTGAGAGTTCTAAATTCAGCTTATTTTCCTCTCTTTTTTTTAAAGACCTGCAGGTAAACACAAACTTCACATTTCGAAAGACAATTACTTCTGAGTCACATAGTGATGGTGTGTCTATGTGTGTGGCTGGGTGTCTTCCTGGGTGGTCTGAAAATCTTCTGATTTCCACTGGTGGCAGAGGTGGATTGCTGGTTTGGTGACTGGTGGCGAATTGATGTCTGTCAGTATTATGTGCCAACAAAATTTTAATCCATTTGAGCAAATACAGTGCAGCTTTGAATAGTCTGGTGGTGTGACTCATTCTTCCTCATGTACTCTGAATGTGTTCTCCTAATAAAAGGAAGCCATTGTTACAGGCTAATCAGCAGAGATGGCCTAATCCAATGATAGGTATTGAATCATGGCCCCAAACAAGGTGATCAGTGATCACCTTGTTTCTATCACTATCTCATTTTATACATTAAAATGAGAAAAGGGGAATTCTATCACTGATTATATCAATGATCAGTGATAGAATGCCTGACTAAACGTGACTCCCAATACCACCCAAGTACTATTTTGGATTTTATCAGCTGGACCATATGATCTCATTTTGGGCTAAGATTTCTTAACTTTTAATCATAGTGTATTTCTATGTTAATGACTTGCGAGACAATTAACATTATTTTCTTCACTTAACCAAGATGGGTCCCTAACAATCTAACTTTTCTCCTTTTTTTTTTCTTTTTTCCACTTTCACTGACATGAAAAAACGGTTGACAAAAAGCTGGTTTTTGTCATTTGACAAAAACCAGCTTAAAGCATCAAGTACGTTGTACGGGAGAGAAAAGATAGTTAAAACTTTCAAAGCAAAGAGTTTGAAGGTGTTCATTTATGTGTTCGCTGTTGTCCACATAGGTCTCCAAATTCACCAGATCCCAATGCAGTAGAACAGCGCACATTTGTGACGTAATGAAACAAGAGATTTGGATCAAGGTTGCCATTTGGGGGCAAAACATGGCAACTACCAGGACACACATTGGTGAGCGAGTGAGCGAAGGTTGACCGTGTAATATTGGTGAAAGGTATCGTCTTATTCTACTGCTTCTCAAAGCTACTAAATTTTAATGCATCTCTTGCACATGTGCCTGACCTTACTAATCATTTGTAGAAGGAGCAAAATATTGGTACAAGGCGTTGAAACTTTAAAGTTTAAATTACTATGAATCTAACTGGGTCAGTTTTGAAAGACGTCAAAGAATTGTGACCTCCCTACAATCCTTTCTGCAATGCAGGGGTCATAGTGAATGAATTAATGAATTAATAATATATATTTTCCTTAATAAAGAAAAAGCTGTGTAAATATACATTTTATCCCATAAAGAGTCTATTAGCTAATACATGCAACATTAAAATATAACTTATTCAATAAGAGACTGTGGTTTTTCAACAAGATATGCATTTTGCAATTTCCATCCTTCTCAGCAGGGCATTTTAAATGCATGAGGTTTGAACTAAATGAGGAGGTTTGTGCTTTCCCTCATCTGTCCTCCATCAGATCCCACTCCACACGTCCCTTGGACACTAGTGGAGTGTTCGGTACCGAGGTTCTTGTCCAAAATATTAATTCCCGCGTGGTAGAAATTTCCTACTGGTTTGTACACATGCAAAAGTTCGAGTGCAGAGACGGATACTTTCCTTCGGTTCTGGCACAGTAAAATGGACCCACTGTCCAGCACAGGAGGAGAGACTGACATTTGCATCTCCGGTGAACAGACACCGCAGTTAGCCTGCATTTTTGCATGGTTTGGGCAAAGCTTCCGGAGTTACAGACTAATGCAAATACTTCTTGATGCCTATGCACTCAGTATCGCTTCAAGTAAAGAAGTTGATAATCTCCAATTTGGGAGGGAAAAAAAAAAGCTTTGCCTAGACTGTCATCTTTGATCAAATATTTGCACTTTTTGCCTGCCCAAGATAAAAGCAGCTTCATATAACAGGGCTGCTTACAAAATAGAGAGGTGGTGAACTTTAGCAAGCTTTCACCCCTGCAGAGTGTCATAAGACTAGCCACTTTGTTTTCATGATCCACCCCTCCAGTGATGCTCTTTCTGCCCCACTGATCACACATACAGCTGAATCCCAATAATTAGCACAATTTCTCTGGCCTTCATTTTAAATTTTGGGCAAATCTACAACGAAAAGCGTGAGTAGGCAGCAGGATTTTCACAAGCAGCTTTTGAGCAAAAAGGTATTTATTTACATGTAAGCAACTTTATTTCTTCTCATTTAATATAACAAAAGTAAAGGAAATGCATCTTTGTGAAGGAATTTGTCTTCAGCCGTATACACACTACATGTCACATGCTTACAGTGAAGCCAGTGTTTTCCTTGCAAAACTGTTGCTAAAAATAAACACACAAATAATTGGGACTAATTACCTAAAACACTACTTGGAAAGAGAAAGAACAAGACAATGATTGCTGCTATTAATCAGATTAATCAGGGTAAACGTCAACATGCATCCCAGTTTGAACTATAACTACTTATGGGGTCAAGCGGGGTCATGACAAGACCTCCCACATTGCAACACTTTGCGAACCAACCAGCATTGAGCGCTGACATCAGCACAATAGTTTCACTAATCAGTCATCTAAATCCTGAGTCTGAGTGTCCCGAATGTTGTTTAATGTTAATACAACAGCAACACATTTCGATTCCCAGTTGTCACCGAGGTGTTGAGAGGTCCAAACAGATTCAAGGTTTGCAAAGACTCTGTTCTGCACAATGCATTGTTTTGTTTATTTACTTCTCTAATTGCCCCAATCATTCGTGAAAGCCTAACACATTTATGCACAATAGCACTAGATAAACTGTGGAAACATAATAGAATGTGCACATAATTATGGCAACATGACGGAAAACTATAGTAGCAAAAGAAGAAAAAACATCCCAGATCTCTCTCAAGACAAGGTGTCAGTGTTAGGATTGTAAATCCCGGATTTAAAAATCTGTAAATGTGAGGTCTGAAAAGCCTTCTGAGAAATGAAAGGACAATCTCTTTGTGACATTACTTTTATGCTTAGAATTTTAAAGTTGATAAACTACTGATACATGGGTACCCACAGTTTTAGACCTCTGGATTTGTTTGTGCATACATCAGTTGAAAAACCATGCAAGTGATGGTGTATGAACCCCAGTCCTTCATTGTCAGATAATCTTTTCAACCCGTTGTTGTGTTGTTCTATGTCTCTTTTCTAACTGATCTGGTTTACAATTGTCATTCACTTGTCAATCCAAACTCTCAAACAACTGAAGTAATTGTGTTCATGATTGAATAATTGGTGCCATGGCAAATACATTAAGATAATTTTATGTGTGCTGGGAAAAGAAAATATATATTAAAATGAGAAAAGGGGAATTAATGAAAGAGGCTCTGAAAGCAAAGTAGGTATAAGCACAGCTGGCTGATGGGACCACTGAGCTGAACTGGAAACTGACCAGAGGAGCTGGAAGCAGCTTATGGAAAACTGGAGTTTAAATTTGATGAAGGGTAATAAGGTAAATGGATGCAGGTGTTCCTGGAGGAAACAGGGAGCAGGTGGTGACTGACAACACGTAGAAAACAAGGGGGTAAAAAAAAACACATTATGAGAACCTATGGAGGTTGCTGATAATCTGAAAAAATCTAAACAAATTAAACCCAAGGACCAGGGAATCCAAACAACTCAAAAATAGATATATATTGTAAAAGTGTTGTACTCTTGTTATTTGACCTTTTCATGTGTCTTCTTCTGGACTTTAATTTCCATTGTAGTGTTTTTGCATAATTTGGAGCTGAATAAAATCAGTGTTTGTCGTCTGAAAAAAATAAAATAAAATAAAATGTGTCAAACTTGAGCATCTGCAAGTATTTAGGTGGGAACTGATTGACAAAGAGTCGATATGTGTATAAGTTAAACTAGATAAGGTTAAGATCAAAGCTCTAAACATGTTGGTGTTTTTTAACAGACTGCTGAGTTTTTCAAAGACTAACTAAGCCCACAGTCATGAGCAAAGCTGGAAGCCACCACCTCCTCTCGTTTCACTCTCACCTTCATATTCCTTTCTTGCTTCCCTTCATGTTTGCTCCTTGTCAGCTCCCATTAGCCTCCCCTCTGTGATGCTCAGAAAGGAATTTCAGAGCGGCTGTCAGCTGCACACAGACACATTTAAAGACAAAAACTCTTAAGCATAAAAATACATGCATGAACAGACTGTCTGTCAAACTCACACACGCACACGCAAATCACGAGAGTGCATTAACTGAGGGTGTATGCACTCATGTATGCACACACGAGTTCTCTTGATGATAGCATTAGCTAGCTAAAATAGATGACTCAAAGAACCTGGAAGAAGCCAAAACAGGAAAGTAGTAAAACTACATAAATTTTTTCTAAAAGCGTATTTTTGTACAGCAAATTGTAATTTATGCAGTCAGTCATATTGATGTCCAACATCTTCTGTTGAAGTGTTCCCAATCAAACACCTTTACTGATTATGGGGAAACACCAAATCAGTCAAGCAAGCAGCAGCAACACTATGAATTCAGTCATCTAAACGTGAAGACAATTTGCTGAAGTGAGGATCAGAAAGCGGATTTAGGCTTCGTTGAAAATGACATGGTTGCGGCTGCCAGGTGAGCTGATCTGAGTAAACTCACAACCATCTTTCACGTTTTATAGAGAATGATCCAAAAAGGAGAAAACACCCAGCAGTGTTTCACATTTTTGTGTCCAAAATCAAAGCGCTCGATTTCCAGACTGGTTCAAAATTCTCTAAAAAAAAAAAAATAAGAGTAGATTGAAGAACCAATTGTTACATCTAAGATATGGGGACTACTATTTTTAAATGCACAACATGTCAAATCTTACAATAGATGAGTAGGATAATAGATTGGGGAAAACAATGTATGGTCCAAATAACTACAAATAAATTCACCTGAAACATTTGGATACTAGAGTCATAATTTAGTATAAACAATTTGAAAACATTAATAAATGTCCTCCACAGTCACCGGATCTCAAAACCCTAACCCTAACTTTTCTTACTATGTACCTGACCCACCAGAAAATGCATATTCTTGAATGAACTTCCTTTCTGATTCAGTGCCTTGCCTGTGTACATCCCAGAAGATATTGAAGACAGACATTCTGGCAAATAGCCAAGCCGATAGAGACAAGCGGCCAGAAGAAAAGCAGTCAGACCAACAGACAGAGGGGCTTTTACAGGAGCTGTCCGGCTCAAAGGTCAAAAACACTCCCAGCTGCTAGAGGAGTTCAATCTACTGGATGCGCTGCACTTACTTCAGCATCTTATATTTATTTCTTCATCTCGCGATTTGATCTAACCCAAACACCCCCATAAACTTCTGTACGCCCCAAAGCAAAGTTCTGAGACAGTTAAAAAGTTCAGATGGTTGGCTGCGGCCCAATCAGCTGTCTTTGATTTGCAAAACAAATAGGAAAAACTGTCTCATGCAGAGCACTGAGGGTATTACTTCACAACGTCATGTCACACCAGTTGCTCCATAGATACATAGTAAATGTTGCACTACAGCTATTGCACATGTGTGCCTGGCGTGTGCTATGTCAGAGAAGAAGGGATGCTTTACAGTGTGAGCCGCTGCTGACACTGTAAAAGCCCAAATTTCCTGAGCCTCCAAACATATGGTTAAAATTTGTTTTTTTTATTGTGGTATTTTATCACTGATTAAATCCAGTATTTGGCAAACTTAAGCAATGTTTTTTTTCTTCATACATATCAGTTTTACAGGCTTAGAACATATCATTCTGAGGATGTCAATGCTTTCATATTTACTCATCATTTCACTTATTTTAGAAGAGATTTAGTCATAAAAAGGCTAGCTGTTTGGCTTTGATATCTCCATCATATTCATTCATCTCCTTACTATATGAGTTCTACATTGTGGCTTGTTGCAATTGGTCATATATTTTACAATCACTAGGTTGAGATTCAAAGTCAACTTGTGGTTGACTACTTTATTGTGTATAAATATTTAAGGTTCAGTGGAATTAAATATTTGATTGGTAGCTGCTTGTCTTTAGCATAAATAATCTCTTTACAAACATGAAACAGTTGCTTTGTCAGTTAGCTCATCAGCCTAGCTCCTTTGTTCAGCGTTCAACCTCGTCAGTATTTAAGCTTCTCATTTTCAGTCACTACTCACCAGATCTTTTTGTGTACTTCCATCCCTTCCTCGTTCTACCTCGTGTTTCCTTGCTGGTTTCCTACGTGTGTATTTTGTAGTTTTTTTTTGTATTTTTTTCATTAAAATTCTTCCATACCTACTCAACTCCTCTGTCATCTGCATTTGTTCAGTATATTCACAAATAATCACAGATAAGCAGCCTTTTTTAAACAAACAGGTTGCTTTGGAACACAGTTGATTGCTATGTACTTAATTTACTGTATTTTTATTTTAAAATGTATGCTGTGCTATTTTGTAGAACGACAAACTCTTTTCATTTATAAGCCATTTTCCAGGTCTATCTGCTAAAAGCTTTCCTTTGGAAGGCGCTATATATTTGTGGTTGTCAGCATTTCTTTTATTACTCTTACAGCTGGGGGGCTTTATGAGTTCCCTATAATATTTTGTCAAGCTACTGGTTTTAAATTGACTGTGGGACTGAGTCAACCTGTTGGTTCATTGATAAGCTGGTTTTGTGATGGACTGGCAGCCTGTGCAGAGTGTATACAACTTTTTTTCCCAATGACTAATGGAATAAAATCTAAATCTTCTCCAAACCTAAGCAGAAGATCTGACGTACACAAAATAAAGAAATGAAATGGGGAGAAAATGTTAAAGTGCTCATTAATAAAAAGAAACATAATAAAAATATTGGTCGATATTCAATGACAAAAGTCCATTTCATAAATAAACTATTAGCTACAGAGTCAAAATGGAGTTAAACTCTGCTGACTTGTGTTTATAGCAGAACCAGATTCCTTCCACCTTGATGCACATATTCAGATTTACAGCTCAAAGCAACTCATCAACAAAACCTAATCCACATTTATTTCTGCTGCCACGCAGCAAAGAATCTCATCTGGTTTTCTTTTATAGAGAGTAAAATGCTCAAGAATCATTCTTACGGTCCTTTGGCTCCCACACTCTGAGCACTTCTATGAATGATTGTAGGGAGTTAGGAGACGTTGGCATGCTGCCTATCAGTGCAGCTGTGGAGCACAGCTGAGACGAGGAGAATGACGAGAAGATTAAACGGGGTCAAATGTTGCATTTTATGCTTTAAACCCTTGCAAATTACTAATTACCTGCTTCAGGGTGTAACTTCCACAACAACTTTGGGTTACAAGTTCCAGATCACCAAGTTCAAGTTCAGATATTTTCTTGTAAGCTTTGAAAAGAATCGTTCCCAAACGATCTAGTAGTGGAACAAAAGTAATAAATTAATTCAATTGCAACGCTATTGTGTTTTGCAGGCATGTAGTGACATTTTATAGCACAATCATTACCTTCAGTTGTCATAAAAAATGCTGTGTATATAAAATATGACTTAAAAGAAATTTGACTTTGCAATTTGACAACTTAAAATCGGCTTCTGTCTCTTTAAGAAGTTCCTACTCTTTTTGCGACTCGAGCGCGTCATCAGAACCACATGTTTGCATTACACTGTTTACAATCATTCTTAGAAGAAGAATTGGACTGAGAAGTAGTTTGTATGATGAGCTCAGCAGATGCACAATTCCAGCAGGTCAGTCACTGCTGCTGCTAGTCTTAAGTAGTTAAGTGGGGAAAACACTGGTTGATCTGATTGATCAGAAACTATGAGGTGACGTGTGTCAAAGAAAAGTTAAAAAGAAAGCATGCAACAACCAGGGAAGACCAGCTATGTCTGTGGCCCTCGAGACTTCAGAACTTCAGAAGTTGTGTCCTTAATTCTTTATCACTCAAATCAAATCATATAGGAAGTGTAATGAAATTGTTGTTTAATATTGTTAATTTGTTATTATTTAGTCTGCAAAAATGCAAATTGAATGCAGAGAAAGCTACATTTTAAATGTTTATAAAAGGGTAGTTTTACCTTTACATTCTGCCACAACCAGCCCTTTGAGGACATTGGTGATCTGGATGTGGTCCGGAATGAAAACAAGTTTGACCCCACTGCCCATTAACTTTATTGAAGCAGTTGTAGGTAACAGAACAATGACAGAATGTTCTGTTACCTGTTTAACTGCCACTACATGGTAGCAGCCTGGCATCATACCATCTCTTGAGTTGCCCACTCAATCTGGCCAAAGTTCTTCAACACATTGTGAGGACACGTCTCGTCCACAGCAGTCTTTTGATAACCGCAGATTTTCAGCTGAGTTTAGTTCTGGACTCTAGCTAAGCCAATTCAAAACTTTTGAAGAAACACATTTTCCTCTTATGAAGTCATTCTTTTGTTGAAGCGGACACATGCTTGGACTCACTGTGATACTGGAACATAAAAATCAATCTTCATCTCCAGCATTCTGTTAAAGTTTTAGATCATTCAAAGTTTTGGTAAGTTTTTTTTCTTTTTTTTCTCATCATTTTGTCCATGCTGGCAAAAGCTCCACTTTTTGCCTCTGGTATTCTGTATTTTCTAAAATGATCTACGACTCGTTTTTAATAGAACATGCCGTAATTGTATAATAAAACCAGTTGGTCCTTTTGAAATCTCACCAGACGGATTCCATTAGAACTACTGAACTCTTCCTAAATTCTATGAAATTACATTTAACTTTTTGTTTTGTTCTCAAGCAGATTTTCTTAGTTTTCACCTTGAACATGGGAAAAAAAGGTTTAAAAAAATGAGTGTGCACAACAAGACAAAATGTCAGTCTGCCTGGCAGGGCTGTCGTTTTGTTGTCGCGAGATCTTGTAAACTTGGCCATACAGTGGAAGTGAATACGACTTTTACAGTCCTATTCACTTCCACTGCTACTGTGGTTACTCCTTTACACCTAAGGCTGGAGATTGTGCCAGTCGGAGTCAAAATGAGAAAGTTTATAGTGAGAGTTGCTGAATTTGAAATGTTCACTCGCTCACTCAGACAGGGGCAGAGTGTCCCTGAACACTGATTGTGTTCAGTTTATATCCTGAACACAATGTGAGTAGTGCAGTACTTTATACATTTTGAATCGCATGTTACCTCATCTGAGAAGACTGACAAAACGTCACGTATTTTGTCTAAATGTATGTTGTTAAAACAGATGCTACTTCTCTTCTCATGGAAAGGAAACCTTTGCTATCTGTGAAATGTTCCTGAAGTCGTTTTCCTGTTTTTGCATTTAAGCGTTACACATTATTTCTTTGTTGAAATGTGTTGCTGATATCAGACCATACAAATGGTGCAGTTGGCCTTGTCACTTCCTTTGTAGCTCCGTCTCTATTGTGGACAAAGCAGTTGAAGGAGTTACCGTAGCCACAAACTACATGTAGTTTGTTTAACTGCCACTACATGGAGCTACCGCTGCAAGGTAGATTTTTGTTAACATAGAAAGTGAACTCACGCTGCTTCTTGTGTTTCATTTTTGTGTGTGTGTCTCTTCTGGCTTCTCAAGTCCTGTTGCAACAGGTAGCCATTCAAACTGACCTGGATTCAAGTAGAGGTTTGTTCCTGTTAAAAGTTAATTTGATCTTTTGTAACACAAAATTGTTAGTTCATAACTTGATTTATTCGGCTAGGTTTCCATGGCTAGATAACATTATATAATATATATGTGTGTGTGTGTGTGTGTGTGTGTGTGTGTGTGTGTGTGTGTGTGTATATTTATGGGTGTGTGTATGTGCTGTATGATCAAATTCCTGCAGAAAGCATGAAT
>CAEGAF010111765.1:0-38335 GCA_903067075.1 Micropoecilia bifurca
TCCGGTTAAAGGATTTTCAAAATAAAAGATCCTCCAGACTTAAATAATACATAAAACAGAAATATTTAATTATTGTGCAGCCTGGTACCAGTTGGTCCACGGACCGGTACCGGTCCACGGACCGGGGGTTGGGGACCACTGTGTTAGAATCATGGCAGCAAAACACAAGAACTTTACACAGTTTTTTTCCCCAAAATTATCAGACTGAGTTGAGTGAAGCTACTGGATGCAGGTAAAGTAGCTAAAAGATGACTAGCTAATAACAATACAGCACCTTAAGCTTAACAAGTAGCCTGTAGGCTACTGATGTTGTTGTCTATGTTCAGCTACGTACATTAATTTTGCTCCCAACAAAGTCCCCCCCATCCCCCAAGGGCAGGGACAGGGGGGGCCCAGAAAATGTTTGGAAACCACTGGGGGGGGCGCGGGAAAAAAAGTTTGGGAACCACTGTGTTAAACAATAATTCATTTTCACTTTGACATTTCATAGTCAATCCCTTATGTTTATATTAAACCACTGTACAGAGTTGGCCTGCAGCTAATGATTATTTTAGTAATTAATGAATCTATCCATTACTGTGATGATTAATAGTATTAAAAAATGGTAGTTTCTTCATTTAACCTTTATTACACAACGTTAGAAATCCATTAAAATATGCCAACAAACAACTAATTAAGATCATTTTTTGTACAAGAAGTTAAACATGTTATTGCCTAAAATGAAATAACACATATTATTCATTTAGTAAATCTGAATTGGGTGAAGTTAAAACTCGGCCACTTGAGGAGTTTTAGCTCAAATCTATTTATCCTCAAATGTGTTTGTGTCTTAATTTAAATTTTTTTTTCAATTTTGGCTTAATTCCAGCTCTGAATATATAGTTTGTTTCAGCAAACTGTCTTTTTTCATCTTTATACGCCAGTGAACAATTAATTGATTACTAAATTAGTTGACGATTATTACAATAATCATCTGATCACGATTAAGCCGATTAATCGTTTCAGCCCTGGTACACTGACTTGTTTTGTTACTTAATTGGGCCTAATAGCTGATTGTTTGCCGCTAATGAACAACTCACAGTGGCTGTTCTTCCTTTTAAAATGCAAAAAGCTAAAAATAAGCTCAAGGTTTCTTTAGGGATTTCAAAGTCATATGAAACTTCTGCTGTCAGTTTTCGTAGTTGGAACGAAGACATTTTGTATTGTGCCTATTTTTGTTTGAAAGCACAAATCTGAGAAAGACGTCTTATAACCTGTAGAGGTTTCCAGTGGTGTTCTGTGTTCTCCATCTCTAAGTTGTGTGTGTGTGTGTGTAACTGTTGTCTTTACAGAGCTCAACGATGCTGTGTGAAATCCTCCTGTCGTCACTATGGTTCCTGTTTGTGATCTTCTGGGCCGAGACAATAAGTGTGTGGCTGTTTTTATTCATGTTTTACCAGGATCAGGCGTTTTACCACTGGGGAGATGGGTAAGAGTTCTCCTTCCTGTCTTTTTTTTTGATACTTGTAAACTGGAAAATCTAACTCTGACGTAAATCTGTGAATTAGTGGTACATTTGTGATACATTTTCTCAAGCATCCACTTTGATTTTTACAGGTTATTTGCAGACGATCCCTGGCAGATGCTTTACATGTTGAGCAGGTACAATGTCTTGGCGCTCAAGAATTAAATTTATGACATTTTATGTATAAGAATATTCTAATTTGTAGGTTTTATGTTATTTCATCATGTTTGCAGAGTTGAAAACACAGCAGAGACTGAGCCACAGACCTGAAATGGAAATATGTCAACAACTTTAAAGAAGACAGTGTCACTGTCATATGACTGGAGAGCCAATGAAAACAGCCAGTTTCTCTGTCCTGCAAATGTATTCTGTCAAGTTTCTGGGGAGCAGAACAATATAAAATATGCAAATCTGATTCTCACAAGAGCTCAATGCAACTTTGACTTTCTTTTTTTAATTTTTATTTTCTGCACTCTAAACTCCATTTTGCACTTGCACTGAGATCATTTCTGTCTTTTGTCTTCTCTATGCAATCACTGTTTGCTAGTTGCACTCGTATTTGTGTTTTCTGGTAAATTGCAAATTGACGTTTTAAGTATGATTTAGCCTACAACTTGTAAGCTTATCAAAGCAAAGTAATGAGAGTTTCTATTTTGAATCAATATTTGTAGTATTAACCTGAGTTTCAAGAGAAAAGCAGTGGAAATGAACATATTTTTTAAACCTGAAAAATCACAAATTATATTTCTCATTTGTTTTGTTTACGCATGTGTATTTTATTGCGTGTTAATTTTTTTTTGTTGTCCACTTTCAGTTGATAAACTGAAATTTCATACTGACGTATATGACGTCAGATGGGACGTTTCCCTGTGGCGATAAATCTGTAAAACAGAACCACATCAATATTTTTTTTTAAATCAAAATGTGTATCACATTTTCCCCCACTGATGTGTAGCAGCATGTTTTAGTGTCTTTTTGTAACTATGACAAATATTTTTTGTTCTGTATATTGAGTTATTAAATAAAAATAAAGCTATGTTAAGAGTTTGCTGATGACCGCGTTCCAGTTTTATACCACTCCGAGACACCAGGGGTCGCTCTCGATAAAGAGAGACCTTTTCGTATTCGGAGGTTTTACCACCGGTTCTTCCTCTTCATCCTGGTTTATCGTCAGGAGCGAAACAAAAATGTGTAGTTTGTTGCTTTGTTAGTAGAAACATTTACGCGTTGTAAGGTGTGCGGAGCTGAGGAACTTCCGGTGACCTCGTTTGGATTTCTGTTTTATCTCCATAAAACAAGCAGCTTTGTTTTGAGCTGCGAGGGGAGATTTTGTCGGAAACATGGCTCCAACCATCCAAACTCAAGCTCAACGGGAAGACGGCCACAGGTACAACACAGCTACACTTCACCAGCAAGCGGCATCGACTCTAATGCTCAGCGCCAGAAATGAACAATTACTTAACATGAACCAACAGTGTGCGATATTAACAGTTATTGTTTGACACAAACCAACAATACAGAGATTGTTAATTCAGGTAATGGAGTTCTTGTTTAGTGTAAGGAAAATGTACATATTTAAAATGGCTCATAATAAATTGGTTGAAGTTGAAGGGGTACGTACTGCTGAAGATGTATAAATATAAAGAATATATTGATTTAATAAACAGTTACCTTATTAAATACGTTAGAGGTTTTAAAGTGCTACATAAAATGACCTCCCGCCTGTTATTGGAAGCCTAAGAGTTAACAACTTACTGCCTATCAGTTGGGAAAATGTCTAAATTTGTAGAGCACCATCCATAAACACGGAGGTTTACAGTAAATGAAAGTTTAAAAAAAAAAGCTGTGAATGTTACAAAAATTGGTTCTTAACTGATATAAAAAGCTTTGCCTTCCCGTAAAACTGCAGGAAATAAAGTTTTTTAGGAAGGAGTTTGCAGATGTCTTTTCCATTACAAAGTTTCAGCATTTTACTTATCTAATATTCAAATTTCATTTTGGGCTTTAATTGTAAGTTTTGACAGAAAACTATCAAAAGCGCTCGAGATTGCATTACAGTGAATCAATTTAATCAGTTTTACTTTTTGCAATTGTATTACTAAATAAGTACCATTTTTTGTTTTTATGTATATATTTATTGGCTAATCTTTCTAGAGCACAGTCTCTGAGCTCAAAAAAACATGGACAGTTTTTTAATTCTCCAATCAGACCCAATTACTTACTGTCTGGTCTGGTCATCTACAGAAATAAGGAACAGCCGTTACATTTATTGTCAAAATAATTGATTAATTGATAACTAAAATAACTGTTAGTTGCAGCCCTTATCTAAATGTTTTCCTGTTTGTTTTTCTTGTAGCAGGCCGTCTTCTCACAGAACGGTGCCAGAACGGTAAGTACATTCATTGTTTTGTAGTGGATTGATGTAAAATCATGTCTGTCCAGCGGAGGTCAGTTGTAAACGTTTATTGCGTGTCTGCTGCAGGTCAGGAATTGTTTGCAGAGTGAAGTACTGCAACAGTTTACCTGACATCCCGTTTGATCCCAAATTCATCACCTACCCATTCGATCAGCACAGGTAAGTTCATGTACCCACTTACCTGTTGACTCCAACCTGTTCCAGAGCAACACAGTTGTGTGTGTGTGTGTATGTGTGTGTTTTGTCTAGGTTTGTCCAGTATAAAGCCACTTCTCTTGAAAAGCAGCATAAACACGAGCTCCTGACTGAACCGGATCTCGGGGTCACCATTGACCTCATCAATCCAGACACCTACCGTATCGATCCTAACAGTAGGTTTAGATCTATGCACAGTAAAAATATGTGAATTGTTTTTTTGTTTTTTTTAAACTCTCAACTGAAACACTGAACACATTAATTCTAAATGTAAAAATAAGAAAATACTTTTAAATTTTCAGTTCTTTTGGACCCTGCCGATGAAAAACTGTTGGAAGAAGACATCCAGGCTCCATCCAGTTCCAAAAGGTAAGGCTTATTAAATAAGCAGCACGATACCTTCTGTATAGGTGTCTTTTTTTTTTAAATAAATAAAAACATAGCATCTTTTTTTTTTACTTTTAAGGTCACAACAACATGCCAAGGTGGTACCATGGATGAGAAAAACAGAATATATTTCCACAGAGTTTAACAGATACGGCGTTTCTAACGAGAAAGTGGAAGTCAAGTAAGTTAGACTCTCCAGACTCTCCGTTTCAGAACCTCAGTGTTTTTGGGAGGTAGTGTTTAAATCGGACCTTGTGTTGCGTTCAGGATTGGAGTGTCTGTTAAACAACAGTTTACCGAAGAAGAGATCTACAAGGATCGGGACAGCCAGATTTCTGCCATTGAGAAGACGTTCGAGGATGCACAGAAATCGGTGAGTGGGAATATTTTAGGATCGACTCCTGCTGCAAAAATGCGACGAGTGCAAAACTCTGATTCTGAATGAAGCATGAGTATAAATACGATTATTTCTTTCAGTAGTTTACAAAAACCAAAATATTAGTACAATATTACAATTTAGTGCAAATATCAGAAAAGGGGATAGAATGAAGCCAAAGGTTAGCAATGCCTGTTGTGTTCAAAATTCATAAATCACACAGAAACTGCCACACAGAAAAATAGGACAACAATTAATAAAAATGTCGCCCACCTTACATCCATCTGACTTTTAAATATCTTAAAGTCATTTAAGATTTGTTAGCTTAATTTGTCTCACCATCTGTTTATTTGGTTTGAGCTCATCCAGATTTCTTCCAGAGATGATCTTTGTTGTAAATTGTTCTCCCCTCCCTTTTTCTATGTTTCCATTAAGTGTAACTTACCTATTTCCATTTTAAAATGCTTTTATTGTCACAAAAGCAATCTGTTTTGTTGAGTTATTTTGTTATTCTCTATGATTCTATTCCAACTTTAGGGTGTTCATACATGTTTTTGACAGTTTTTGTTGTTGTTTTTTTTTGTTTCTCATTATTTGCAGATCACCCAGCATTACAGTAAACCCAGAGTCACTCCTGTGGAGGTCCTCCCTGTGTTCCCTGACTTTAAGGTGGGCTTACTGCTCAATAAATGATTTCAAAGCTCTTTTATTTGTGTAAATGTTATTTTACAGTCTAAGTAATGTGAAGAGAAGACTAAATGTGGGGACAAAAAAACAGGTTTGACTAATAAGCTTCGTACATTTTCCCTGCCAGATGTGGATCAACCCATGCGCTCAGGTCATCTTTGACTCTGATCCTGCACCTAAAGACATATCAGGGCCAGCAGGTGTGGAAATGATGTCTCAGGCTATGATCAGGTATTCACCTTTTTTCTGTGTGTTTTTGAGCATTAATGCTTACCATCAGTACCATATTTTTTACTTGAGTGTAATTTGTGTTTATTACAGAGGAATGATGGACGAGGAGGGAAATCAGTTTGTGGCCTACTTCTTGCCCAACGAGGAAACGCTTCGCAAGCGGAAGAGAGACTTCGAAGAGGGAGTGGATTACATGGCTGAGGACCTGTAAGCAAAAGTTTTGGATCAATATGGAGCTAATGTGTATAAGCATGGGGTAAAAAAAAAAAACAAACATATTTTGCTTTCAGGTACGATTACAAGATCGCAAGGGAATACAACTGGAATGTCAAGAACAAAGCCAGCAAAGGTTATGAGGAGAATTACTTCTTCATCTTCAGAGACGGCGACGGAGTTTACTACAACGAGCTGGAGACGAGGTAAATACTCAGACTATGACAGATTATTTTCTAAAAGAGGATGATAGTTTTCTTGACTCCTTATTAAAATAAAAAAAAAAAAACTTGACTTTTAGGGTACGCCTGAGTAAGAGGAGAGCCAAGGCTGGAGCACAGTCCACTACAAATGCTGTGCTGGTGTGTAAGCACAGAGATATGAATGAGAAGGAACTGGAGGCCCAGGTGAGTCTCCTGCTCTGTTTTTAGATATATGAATGTCGGGGCATATAAACTGAACTTGGGAACCATTTACTGCACAATAGTTATGTGACAAAGCTCAGTTGGTTGTATTTGACCCTGTAGATCATAATCATCAAGTTGGTTCTCATATCTAAAGTCAGGAGATATTTATTTAGGGTGAAATGGAGGGGTGGGGGAGGAGCATAAGGTAGGCAAGTAGAGTTAAGACTTAGAGAAATGTTATCTGTGAACTGTAGTTTAGAGACCTAACTGACCAGCATCCTACAGGGGAATTTAAAAGCTCTGTGTGAGCTGTGGAGAGTGAAAAGGCCAAATTACAATAAACTTAGTTATTTAAAATTAATTAATTTATTAAAACTGCAAATAATTACAGAAATAATTTCTTAAATATAAATTAATTATATTTGTTCACAAGAGAGCGTTAGCTGGTGTTAGCTAGTAGGCAGGGCTAACGTTGATCCTGTCTGTAGTCAGTGGCAGTTTCCCACAGTGAGGTCTCTTGTGATTTTTTTTTATATTTCATAGCAAACTAGAGATATAGAGGCTTGAGTTTCTCACTCAGTTTGCAGTCAACAAATTACAACTATTTATTTTCACACTTCCTGTGAAAATATTGACCCAGAGTCTTAGCAAACTTGTACTTGATTGATCCCCATAGGGAAATTTTGTATTTGACAATCTACTCCATCTGAAGGGTTAAATGTTAGCAAATACAAATATAGCTGTAAGTATTATAACATTTATTTAAATTAAAAAAAATACCTAAGTGTGCTACTTAAATGCATGTTTTTTTCAGGGGGTTGCCAACCACATACATGGTTGAATATATTCACAGGGTGGATTGATTTTGTAAAATGTGCAATAGACTTGTAAAAACATCTAAAAAGTTCTAGCTATGAGGCCAACATTTGTAGCTAGTTGCATCAGAACAGCACTTCCTCTACTAACTCTTTCCCCTATTGTCAGTTCAAGCAGATTTAATCTACAATGCCACCTGCTGTTTAAAATAGGAACTGTCTTGACCCTCTTCAATTAAATTTTTGAATGGCAGCAGAAATTCCAATTAGAAAGTTATTTTCTTAGAGGGAAAAAACCCAATAAATTGGTGTTTTTTTGGTAGAAAAGTGTGTTTATTTCAATCTAAATGAGTAATTATCTGATTTAAAAGACTGAAAAGGTCAGTAATAATTGTGTGTTGTGCGTTAAAGATTTTGAGAGGGTTTTTATTAGTGTTTTGAAAGAATTACGAAAGTTTTAACTAATTTCTAGTGTTATAGAGCTTAAAACTACTAGAAGGAGAAGTTTTATGGCTCTATTAGTGAATTATTTGGATAACCTTTTAGTGTTTGACAGCTAATAGATGATTTTATTGATGTTGGCTTTCAGGAAGCCCGTAAAGCTCAGCTGGAGAACCATGAGCCCGAAGATGAGGAAGAAGACATGGACATGGACAAAGACATGCAAGATTCTGGTTAGTTCTTTAGAAATGAACTTCCTCTTACACATTCTGGATTTTTAATAACGTTTTAATTTGCACTTGAGCAAAAAAAAAAAAAAAATCTAATAAAACCTCCAAATTGTGTCTTCAGGTGACGAGAAAGAAAAGGGCAGCGGCAGCGAGGCAGAGAACTCCGGCAGCGAATCCGAGAGGGAAGAGGAAGACCAGGAGCAGAGCGGCGAAGACGACGAAGAGGACGAGGACCGGGGCAAGAGGCGGAGGAAGGCCAGCGGCAGCGGGAGCGAGAGCGGCGAGGAGAGGACCCGGGAGATGCGAGACGAGGAGGAGATCTTCGGCAGCGACGACGACAGCGACGACAACGAGCCCAAGAACTCGGCCAGGAGCAGCGGCGAGGAGGGCAGCGGCAGCGAGGATGAGGCGGAGAACAGGCGAAGCCGCAGCGCCTCCCCAGCGCACACCGACCACAGCAGCGACCGCTCAGAGACCCACGCTCCCAGCGGAAGCGACAGGGGATCGGACTCCTCTGAGGCCAGCGACAGCGAATAAGACCCTCAGTCTGCTTGAGCTTCACGTTCGACTCCAGAACCTGACCTTCTCCCTCTGCCGGCGAGCCGAAAGCGTCGTCGTCCATAGCTACTTGATGCACTCTCTGCGTTTGAACTCGATCCGTCTCCATTTAGTCTAATTTTATTTGTAGATTTAGGTCACACAGTAGTAGCTGGATTTTGTTTTCGCCACTAATATCTTCAAGATTGTGTGTAAGATCATGTACAAATTATCTTTGTTCTCTTTATGTATGACTTACTATACTGATACCGCTTTTAAAATGGATAATAAATCACTGGCTACATTTTGGTCATAAAGTTTGTTTCCAATTCTTTGAGCTGCACGGAAACTCAGATGCAACATTTTACAAGATTAGCAATAATTGAAATTGAATCATTTATTTGAGTCAAAAGTTTATTTTGTAAAGCACATTCCAGCAACATGAAAATATACAAAAAAAATCTTACATCACTTAGTCAACAGTTTTGAAAACCAATAACAGTCGTTACATTTTAAGTGTCTTCATCAAAATCATTAATATACACCATGTTGGTCAATGATTATAGTTCAAACTCAGTGTTTCAGCTGTTTTGCAGTTTTCTGGAAGCTTGTTCCAGATTTGAGGTTCATAGAAGCTGAATGCTGCTTCTCCATGTTTGGTTCTGGTTCTGGGGATGCAGAATAGACCAGAACCAGCTCAGTTTATTTATGTAGTTCGAATTCTCAACAAATGTCATTGCATAGCATTTTACAAAATGAAATCAATCGAATAATGTACAGTTACCAAACGTCTTAAAGGAAAAGCTTAAATTTTATTTATTTCTTTGCTTCTTTAACTTTTATAAATTTTATTTTAGAGGAATACTTCAAATTACTTTGCAGTTCTGATCGAGTCATTACTAAACATTCTTACAACCAACATTTCAACCAACAAAACATTTTTATATTCATATAAACATATGATATATTTAACATGGTTTGGCTTGAAATCAGGGCTAAAACATACGAAGAACAGCTGTTTGATGTTTAGCTTACACTTGCAGAATTGAAAAACATCAACATCAGAAGAAAAATGTATATATAACCTGCTTAAATTTTAAGATAAATTAACTTGACTCAATAATTTCCATGGAAGCTCACAGAAATCCTATGTTACAATATTAAGGAAAAACTGGCAACGCATCTAAAATGACTTGGAAACCAAAACTGTTGCTGTAAGTGAATGTTTTACTGTCACAACAAACAAAACAGGAAGTCAAATTCAGGATCTTGCTTAGGGAATGAAAAGCTGGTTTTAAAGTTGCAGAAGAAGCAGTTTCAGCGAAAAAATGCCAGCTGGTTCTTGAGCCATTCTTCCGTCAGGTCGTCAGCATTCCTGGTTTCAAAGATCTTCCAGAGTAAAAAAGATGCTATTAGTTAAACAAACCAACAACAAAAAATCCAAATAAGGGAAAGAACAACAGTATTTTAAACTTTTACTTAGCATAACATGAAGGCCTGGCTAATTTCTTCCAGTGAATGTTTTTTCAGTGTCAGCCATTTTACTCATCAATCAGAAATACCTTTGTGAGTTCTGCGATTTGGACCAGTCGATTCTTGCTGCCTGCATACATCATCTGCTGCTCTGGCTTACAGCCTGTCATAAAATGAGCGTCAAATTAACATACAGTGCTGAGAGAGAGGAAAAAGATGAATTTGCTGCCTTGCAGATTTTATTCTGATTTTGTTTTGTTTTTATGTAACATTTCTATGTTTCACATCATCAAGCAAATTTGAATATCTGATGGTGCATTTTGTGTTTTCCTATCAATTAACTTTCTTGCCCTTTATTCAATAGCTTCCATGTTTTCTAAAAATCTGATCATAAAAATAGTTTTAATAATAGTCACAATTCAGTAATACTAAAGTAATAAAGTACTATTTCCAGAGGAATTTGTAAAC
Organism: Micropoecilia bifurca; assembly: GCA_903067075.1. Classification (NCBI taxonomy): domain Eukaryota; kingdom Metazoa; phylum Chordata; class Actinopteri; order Cyprinodontiformes; family Poeciliidae; genus Micropoecilia; species Micropoecilia bifurca. The sequence goes on from CAEGAF010111765.1 coordinate 10,381, forward strand.
CTGGGGTGTCCAAACGCTTTGGTCACATGGGCTGAAATTGCTGAGTCAAAAATACTCACAGATCACGAAAAACAAAAGACTAACAAAGATCAGGCAAATGAAATTGTCCTCTGTGTAATAAAGGAATATTATTATTTCTAGATCCAAAAAATAAGAGTCAATTTTATAGAAATGTGTTTTTTGGCTTGATTGAGCAAATTGAGCTAGATTTAGGTCACTTCCTTTCAAAATGTTTGCTATGTTTAACCAAGTTTAGTATATCAGATGAAAGCTAATTCGGGTGCAGCAAAGTCAGCTTTTCGATAAAAGTCTTTGGATAAACGTGGTCCTACTTAAAAGCTTATATAAAGGCAAAAACGTTGAGTTGTATTTAACAGTTTCCATTTCAAGAAAATGTCTGCAAATACTAAACATCAAGTACTTGCGCTGGATGGGTCAAATTTGTATGATTATTGAATGACATTTGGGAGAGGGTGCACACAAATTCAATCAAATGGCCACAAATGGCCCCCAGGCCACACTTTGGACACCCCTGGCAAAAACATTACGATTCAGGAAGCTGTAATTACTTACCCATTGGGCTTGAGAAAATGAAACAGAGGGGATAAGACACTCTCCCATCCGCATGGGTGTATTTGTAGCTGTAGACAATGTATGTGAGCTGTTGTCAAGGAGAATCGCCTATCTTTTTAAAACTGAACAAACCTTTCAGTTTGAATGTCAAAAATTTTGTTAATAATCTGGTCCCAAACCACAAAGTGAATCTTTGTGATGGAGTGAGCGTCTACTCTCATGACCTGCGCAGGTTTTGCAAGAGACTGGGGAAAATGTACATTCATTTCTATCTCTTTTTGATGATCATTGCTGTTTTTCTCTATGTCAGGGTCAGCAAAACCCCCAGCTCTCTACGAAACGGGTAAATACTGTCGACTCTCTTAGGATATCTGGGTTGGCGCTCGGGAAGCTCATTTCTCAGGTCGTCCAGTGAGATGTCCTGGAAGACAGTGAAGGATGTAAGTTACTTCAAAGCAGGATAAATAAATGCAAATGTATCAGTTTTTATTTGTATGTTATTAAAAAGGCCATGTCGAAAAATAGAAATAACACCAATCAAACCCTTCTATACTAATCCTCAGCAGATATTTACATGTTTTTTTGACTGGAATTTTGATGCTTTATTTTTTAATGCTGGTCTCTAATTCTTTGAAGGTTTCTGTTGCATCACCTTAATTCAGGACAGGAAATTGGTTCGATTGCTCCAAAACAATATAACTTCCATTCACGAGATGCTAACTTACCTCGTACTCCTCCTCGAGGATAACAAGCTGTTTCGCCATATCTATTTTAACTGAAATAAAAAAAACCTTCTTTATTACTGTTGAAGAACTAAAGTATCGATTGCAATACATTTGGAAAAAGAAAAGAAATTGAATATTTTTCACCAGAATACAGTTTTTGCAGTACTTACTGAGCATGGCTGCATTGTTGGTTTCTTTTCGAAATCTGAACTTTTTCAGTTTTTCTCTCAGACTTTCTTCCACCTCGCACACGACCAGAGAGCTTGACTGCAAACAGGTTGCAAGAATATATCTGTCAAATAAAGTACTCGAACTATGACCTAATCAAAAAGAAGCCAAAATAGCGCCTTCCATAGATGAGTTAAACTTTCATAGCAAATTTGATCACTCTGACATGCTAAGAGCAGGAAGTGTCATTCTGCACGAGCGAGAATCTAGTTTCCTGTTTGAAGATTAGAGGCGAATGGTCGACTTTTGCATTGGTACTAAAGTTAAATTGATACATCTACATTTTTCAATTCTTATGGGTAAGATTTCATGAAATCCAGTAAAACTAAACTGCATATCTAAACTCTAAAAGCCACTGTATTGACTCCACCTACCATCTTGAAAGGATCCTGTCCTGTGTGACACTGCCTTGCTGAAACTGCTTGCAACAAACAGTTTCTGTCAGATTGTCAGCAGATCCTCCTTCTGTTGACAAGGGGAGGGCAGATACGCAACTCGAGTCTGCAGCAGGACTCTTTCCTCTTTTTACTGACATAACATCAGTCATCTTTTTGCGCAATCACAGCTGCAAAAATGTTCTTTATTGCTGAACACAGAAGGAAACCCTATTATTTTTAGGAATTTCAGGGCTTTGCTCTTGCATGCCATTGCCACCTCCTTTACTTTCACTTACAAATTTCACACACATGTATGTGGCCGCGGAAATGTGGAAATGGATGTGTTCCGAAAAAATCGGCTAAACTGATGTATGTAAACTGAAAACAGGAAGGGGTCGAGTCCTAATCTCTGAGGTACTCCACGTCAACCCAACGTGTAAGTTTTGTGAGGGAAATAGATATCAACCTATAATTTTAAATAATACAAGAGAAACGCTGGTTGAAATGATAAGGAACGAAGGCAGAGTTAAAATATAGTGCAACTGGTGCTGCATTTCATTTATAGTCGGAGATTTCGAGTTGGAAAAATCAATTGGAACAAAGTCGGACATCCCACTCGGAAAGTTGGAGAACTTTTTGAACGCCGGCTTCGAGATCCAAAAAGGCAACTCCTCACATCAGCAATAATACGTTGTGGTGAAAAAAAATTTATTTTACAAAACATGCATGTGAGTTTTAGGAGTATTACTACCCTGCATTTTTACTTGAGTAACATTATCATTAAGTATCAGTACTAATTGAGTAAAATTTCTGGATACTCTCTACCCACAGCAGGTAACTTTAATATATGAAGTACAAATGCGTTTTAATTTCTTCTTTTTTTTTAAACCACTAGACACAGACACACTTTATGTTAAAATTGAGATTTTTGTTTGCACACAAGCTTTGCTATTCTATTGTATTTGAAACTGGAACTAGTTTGTCCTTATCCACATATATCACACTCTATTAGTTTCATAATTTTTACATTGAAAATATTACTGAACATTTTGTCCTCTGCTTGAATATATTGAATATCGCAATTATGTTATTCATTCATATTAATTTAGTGATTTTATAACCTAATATGTTTGTCTGTATGATTACATTATTAAATATTAAATTTACCATTTGATTAGTTTCTCAACCTTTTTGCGATTTTTTTTTTTTTACTGTGATTTGAGTAATTTCTTGAATGGCTGCCTTTTACTTCCAGTAAAAAACGCAGAAGTAGTGTTACTCGAAAGGTCTGGAACAGTGGGCGGAAAACCATCATACGTACGTGAAAACGTATGACACTGTTACCACGTCTTACGTCAACTCAAAATCGAAGAGGATTTCTCCAGGCGTACACTCCTTATTTTTTGTATCCCAACTAGCATTTTTGTACATACGCTTATTCAAAAATGTTGTATTTAAGACAACAGTCTCTCGCCACCGCCAATGACAATTCTTAAGGGTTATTATGCGTGGAGATGAAAACAAGCGTTTCTGCCAACTAAGCTAACGTAACTGCAGCCGTTAGCAGAACTATTCCTACTCTTCTGTCGAGCTAGCTGTGGATTAGCACTTTAGCCTAGCTCGCTAACCAGCCACATCTGAGAAAGGTAAAAAAAAAATAATCAAATTCCATGTATTGTAAATAACCGCTTGTGGATATTTTTGTTGTTATTTAGCCATTGCCTTATCTCAAGAGAAATTACCTTTAGTTGGACCGCTTTCGTCGCCAATTCTTTAAGTACCAACGGAGAAAAGGTGTAGCAGCAGCGTCAACGCAAAACAATACAAATCCCGAATCCCTCACCAGAGACTAGGCCGACTAGCTAACTCCAGTTTACCGCTATTAAATATGCTCAACAGTGTGAGGACAGGTTTTGCTTTAATTGTCACTGTTAAAATCACGATTCACACACCCACTACTTCCAAGTTGCAATCGACATATGATACAGGGCTTAGTTTTTCTTTTAAAATGCTAAGAGCTACCATTTGCCGTGATGGAAGTTGGCTTTTTTTTGACATCTTTTTAATTCTCACATTCCCTTTGCTGTTTAGATGTGATCTGATCAAGAGAACAATTTTCTCCTGATCAGACCATTTGTATTATGATTATATTAAGACAAACTTTGTTCCTCGTTTTATAACAGTATAATTTGGAGTAATACTTTCTTTTTCTTTCGCTGTTGACTAATACAGAGTATAATACTTGCCCAAGGAATAGTTGATTTATTGGTTTCCTTTAACATACATTTCTTCTTGTTGGAACATGTGTTTATTCAGACATACTTGGGAAGCAACTTTTTTGATTACTGAACTCTTGAATGCTTTTATTTATGTTTGATTCTTCGCCACTGGCTTTGCTTGCATATTATTTCATAATTGTCTCCTCAAATTTTCTCTCTGTGAACTTTTTGAGCTTCCGTGTTCATAGTTTATGCATTTCCATAGGTGGAAGAAGAACCTGCTATTCCTAGAAATTGCATTGATACCACATACATTTTTTAGCATCAGGTCCCAACCACAAACGTCAATGTGTTTTATGTGTTGAGCAACACAAAGCAGCGCATAACTGTGAACATGAATGCTTTTACAAAAAGCAACCTGAAAAAAATAAAACATGGCTTGGCATAGAACTTAACAAAAGAAAAATTGAACCCACTTTGGAACCAATAAGACATTTTTTGGCTTTCTTAAATAGCTGAAACTAAGTCAGATTGGATTGATAAATAGCTTTTGTATTTTTTTTATCTCCACATCAGCTGTTGGATTTCAGACTGTGCTTTTACTAGGCCATTCTAACACATAAATATGCTTTGATATAACCCATTCTATAACATTTCTGGTGGTTTGTTTAGGATTACAAACCTCCACCCAGTCCTGTATTTGACCTCAAATATTTTCCCCATCCACTCTGGCCAGCGTTCCTGTTGAGCACAAGCATCTTCCACAGCATAATGCTGCCACCACCACAGTTAGTGGTGGATATGGTGTATTCACAGTATTGTGACGTTTTAGCTTTCTGCCACATGTTAAGCTTTGCTCCAAGAAATGCTCCAGGTTTATGATGCGTCAACCTAATAATGTTTTAAACTGTTCCACTTGTTAGTTTTAGTGATTTTGCTGACTAATATTTGTTAACAAACTTGTTATTCTAAGATACTGTATTGATACTAAGATAAGGTTAACTCCATTTATTAACTTGGTGACTTTACTATATAGACAGTTGGTTGCACTGGGTTTTATGTTGGGTGATTTGGAGAGCTATCGGTTATCTTAGTAATCAATTATTCTATATTCAGGTGACTAATTGATTAAATGGCTAAAAAATATAGGTGCATTGTGCAGCTTTTTTATTTAACCACTTACACCTTTTTGTAAAATAGTAAAAATACATTAATAGATGCAAATAGTTTCATTAATTTTAACATTTTATTGCATAAAATAGAATGGCATATCATTCCTAGTGTATGCTTGATCATTTGCAGCAAAGGATGAATCTGCAGCTTTAAAAATACTTCCAACTTCAACATGTGAAAAGCGCCTCCCTTTCTGCAGTGCAGTGAAGATTCAATCTGTTGACTATTTTTGAATTAACCAGTTATTAATTGGATCGCAAAAATTGGAAATGGCGAAATTGGAGATTTATTTAACACAATTTGGAACAGATGAAGGTACTTCACTTAAGGTAGAGCATATATTTTTTAAAATTGTAAATGCAATGTAATTTTTTTGCTTAATTTTTGCTCTGAGTGTGTTGATCCTTCAGCAATAATCCTTTTTCTTTTGACTTTGTATACTTTAGTTAACTATTACTGGATAATTAAATTAGTTGACGATTATTTAAGTAATCGATTCATCACGATTAATCGTTTCAGCCCTACTGATTTGAATATAGATTTTAATACAAATGTCCATCACCTTTTCTAGATTTTTTTGTTTTTTAAATTGCAAAAGTTTTAAAAAAACGACGCACCTTTTTCCTTCCAGTTAGCAGTTATACTTTGTGTCGGCCTATCATAAAATCCCAGGTGCTGTATGTGAAAATGATCTCAAACGCAAAAATAAATACCAGTGATTTAACGCTGGTATTTATTTTTGAAATTGTGTTAAAAATTGTGTTCTTCCAAACAATTGTGAGAATTGTTTTAACTTTATTTTGTTGATCTAAATAGGGCACAGATGACGTGAAGTAACACAGCTCCTCCGTCGTGAGCCATTACCTGCTACGGCCGACGCACAGTGACCGTTGAGACATCTTTAAAAAAAAAAAAAAAAAAAAAGAAAAACCCCAGACAGCATTCGAGTCTGCAGCACCTGAACCATGTGAGGGGCCCCTCGGTCCGACCTGAGGGGAACCCTGGACTGTTGAAACGACGACCCTCCGACCCCCGCTGTGCGGGGAAGGACTCATCCCGTCTCAAACTTAACCCCCGCCCCCTCAGATCCCCGCCCCACATTCCCACTCTCCCCACGCCATGATGTTCCGGGATCAGGTAGGTATCCTCACAGATTGGTTCAAAGGCTGGAATGAGTGCGAACAGACGGTGGCGCTCTTGTCGCTCCTGAAGAGGGCGTCCCGCACGCAGGCTCGCTTTCTCCACATCTGCCTGGAACACTGGCTGGCAGACTGCACTGAGATCCACATCCTTGAAGCTGAGGCCAACAGTGCAGGTAACCCAGATTTAACGTTTGGCAATGAATCAACTTACAACTAACTATCAATTACTGGTTTTTTAGGTTGAAATTAGTTCCAATTGGACATTTAAGGTGTTCAGTTTCAGTTCAGAGGGCAGCACAACTTATTTTTAAGCAGAGGCAGCTGATCCAGGAGGAAAGATGGTTTTCAACATGAAAGAGCATCCAAACAGAGTCCGGTGTTAGATGTAATATTTACTTTATGCTGTTCTGATTTGAACACTTAGCTTTATAAGCACCTGAAGAGTTCCTTAAGTTTGCCCTTCATAGAGCACATTCAGCCGAGCTGCATGACGGAGCGTCGGAACCAAAAAATACTGATTTGCTACGCAGGTTGGGACGACGTGACGGAAAAGTGAAGAGCATAACAGGAACATGAGGACGGTTGATTTTGAGAGCTGTCATCGGTTAAAGCGCTTTATGGAGCGAAGTTTTCACATTCATGAATGCTTGTTAATGGGGAATTGAATGTGTGATATATTTTATTGTTTTTCATGTTTTATTTTTCCGGTAAACAATGCCTTAAAAAAATAACAAATGATCTCTATTTTTTATTTTTAATAGATATTATATTATGTTTCTTTTTATTCGGTCTGTTTAATACAACCGACACAAAATATTGTTAAAATGTAATTATGTTGGGCTCAGTCACGACGCCTACAGGAGCCTCAGTCCTCCACGCTGACCCTGGTTCAGTCCCAGCGGTGGACGCATGTCTTCCCCCCACATTACCTGCTTCCCTGTCTGACCACAGTCAAACACAGGCCACCAGAGCAAGAAATAACCTCCAAAACATTTTTCATCTCTTTACGCTATGGAAAAACTGTCGTCCCTCTTAATACAAGAGAAAACTCGAGTTTCAATTAATTAATTGTTAGTTGACTGATAAGATCAGTCGACTGCAGATTAACTCAGTAGTAATCAGTAAGTGACATTCCTATGTTTTGCTATCTACACGTAACTGGTATAATAATGAAACTGGTTTACTAAGTAGGAAAACATTCATTAACTTAGCTGTTTTTTTTCTTGTATTACTCAGCAACCGTCAGTCAGTGGCATCAGGAGCCGAAAGAAAAGGTGGTGTCCCTGCTGCTGTCCCACTTGCCTCTGCTTCAACCACGTAATTGCGAGGCCAAATGTGAATACATGAAGCTGCTGCAGAAAGTGTTGACTCACACCATTGAGAGCAGCCTTTTCGTGGAGGAGAGCCGGCAGCTGCTCTCCTATGCACTCATCCACCCGGCCACCACCCTGGACGATCGCACCTCACTCGCCTCGTGGCTCAACCACCTGGAGGAGCACCTTTCCAGCGGCTACGCATCCAGGGCACCACCCAGCCCTTACCACCCGCGCCAGGGCTCGGACGAATGGCCCGGCTCGGCCGAGGCCCTCGACCCCGGCAACGCCTGGCCGGACAAGTCCCCGTCGTCCAGCACGTCTCCCGCGGGCCAGAACGGACACATGCCGTTCCACGGCGGGCTGTCCTCACCGATCAGTGGCAACGGCAATAACACAGGTATGGGAGGGAGGCTTTGGATTTGAGAGTCAAATGTGCTGGAACAGTGTTGACAGCCAGGGGGCGTTATAGGTGGGGGGTCAGAAAGTTTGGAGGCACGAGAAGAAAAATATGCAGGAATAAAAAAGATCTGAAACCCATCATTCTTAAAATCTTTTATCATAATTTTTGTTTGCTGTTTTTCAAGCATTTCATATTTTCTGGCAAAGAAAAATACCCAAAAAACTGCTGCAAGAAAAAAGATTTTTTTTGGTCTGGTGAAATTAAATTTTGTTATTTATATAAAATATTACTTACTTTCTTAGAATCACAAGAAAAGATTGTGTTGGAAAATGTTATTTTCTAGTTGCAGTTATAATATATTATGTGATAATATTTCCTGCCACAGAACTCATGACCAACTAAAATCAAAGGTATGATGCAGCATTTATGCAAAATGAATATCATCATTTCTTGAACAGTTGGTCAAAAACTTTCTAAAAGTCGATGTTTTTTGCATCTTTTGTATCAAGTTGGTTTCCAAAGTGGGTCACTGGCCAGCGGTTAATGCTCTGCGGCCAACCATGGCATGGAACAGAAGCCCTGTGCTAGAATACCGCTTTTGTAATAGAGATGGCTACAAGTGTTAAAAATATGTTTTTTTTTAAAAATTGCTTTTCCAGGTCTAGTCGGACACATGCAGCCAAGCCCTCTGAAGAAGCCCATGCAGGTCATCCCTTCCAATCCCCAGGCCTTTGGCTCAGAGTGGGGCAGCCAGGACGACGCGGGGGGGCGACTGAGCTTCATGTCCACAGACCACGCACCGCTTTCACCTCAGAGCAGCATAGCGTCTTCAGGCAGCGAGCAGACAGAGGAGCAGGCGCGCAGCATTTTCCAGGAGGAAGGCAGCGGCATGAAAAGTCAGAATTAGCTCTCGTTTGGCTCTGGTCACATTCATCATGTTGTTCACTATAGTACAACCTTACTGTTAACTGTGCTTTCAAGATTTTGAGTGCTTTGTTGTGTTGATTCGTTTTGTCTTTATTGCTATTTCGACAATGTGAGCAAAAATTGGATTTGTGATTCTTTCTGCAACCCATGGTTCTTCAACCCCAACCTCTTTGATCTGATTTGAGAATTATGTTATAATGTTATTCCCTCATCAAAAACATTCCTGGAGTGTTGGCTTGTTTCTTTTATGCATGTTTAAGAAATCCTTTAATCTCCCCTAGCAACCAATCTGCTGTGTAAAACACCTGGGTGAAGCTAGTTCTGCCTTCAAGACGCAGCTCCTTCACGTAGCTGCAGTTCCCAACCTTTCGAGCTTCCAGCTCACAGACCAGCCCTCCCACATCACTCCCCCAATCAGTTCCTTCAGACCAGCCAGCAGCAACTAGCAAACACCTGGTGGAACTGAGAATATAATGTCATTATACGAGCTGGTTCTCAGCCTCAAAGGGTTAATATAGGAGCCATGTGGTGATGACGTCCTGCAGGTGGAGTTTCAGAAAGACCAGGAGTTTTTAGACAATTTAATGGGTTAAATTATGAAGTCAATTAAAATTATACTTCATATACATGGTATTTTTCTATCAACTTGATTGTGCTATAAAGTGTCACTTTGTGCTGCCACTTGAAAAAGCTATAAGCTATTTTGACTATTGTGCATCATGTGCATAAATCTTTCACCAGTAAATTCACAATAATTCAAAAATGGACTGGGTTGTAAAGGAAAATATGATCACATATGTAAATCTTCCTATTGGCTTAAGACACTTAATTTCGATTGGCAGGTAAAATGGTGAAACATCTAAATGCCTCAATAAAGGAAAACCTACTATTTTTGTTGCATGAACCTTCTTGAGTTCAGTGGCCATCATATTAAATGTAGGGCCTTCCTTTGATACATAAACTGAGAGTTTTCTAAATAATTTTTCTATTGGAACTGAAATTACAACACAGCTGCCACTGTATCAGTAAAGGAAAGCTGCAGAATGTTATTTTATGTGGCACAGCTCATAAAACAGAAAAAAAAACCCTTGTGACTTTCAAAATTGTACTACGGTTGTAATAACAGCCCAAACCGCAGCAAACTAAAAAAACATTCCCACCAAACTAGCGGACCAAGGGACTTTCCTGGTGTGGATGCACCTTCACCAAGCGTTAAACGGTTGATATTTTTTAATCCTCTGACTGACTGTGCTAATTTTTTTTAACCGTTGTGTTTCCTCTTTGCAGATGTTCCTGTATGGTTGAAGAGCCTTCGCCTTCATAAATATGAATCCCTATTCTCACAGATGACCTACGAGGAGATGATGATTCTCACGGAGCAACATCTAGAATTTCAGGTGTTTCCATTTGTTCTGTCGTCTTCGCTGCTCGCCGACTGTGATTTCTGTACAGTCTGCTAACCTGGTGATGCATAAGCTCTCAATGAGGCGTGAAATGAAACAATGAACCCTGCAGTTATATTGAGCCAGTCACACATTGTAGGAAATGGTCGGATATTTTCCCCCTCCCCTCGCCTTCCTTGAAACAGACGGTGATTAGGTTTGTTATTTAGTGACTGTATAAATTGCTCAGTGTGCCTTGAAAGACACGACTTCTCACACCAGCCTGCTGTTTGTCTTCTGTCTTGTTCAGAACATCACGAAAGGAGCGCGACACAAGATTGCGGTGAATATCCAGAAGCTGCGAGACAGACAGAGTATACTCAAGTCTTTAGAGAAGGTGAGTATTCCAGCTTCATCTGAAGCTATGAAAAAGACATCAAACATTTAAATTCAGAGTGTACACTTCCACATTTTTTGATACTGTTGCCCTTGTGTCCTGTCAGGATATTTTGGAAGGAGGAAACCTGCGCAAAGCCCTTCAGGAGCTTCAGCTGATCATCATCACACCCATTAAGACCTACAGTCCGCCCAGCGCAGCACAACCCGCCTCGGACACCTGCACGTCCTCAACAGACGGCACAAAAACAGGAGCGGACAAAGAAGCCACGTCCGAGGACTTGCAGTCCCACAACCCACCCCCCTGCGACGGAGACTCGTCTGTCACACCCATCTCAGATGGGGACATAGCAGGACAGTTCACTCGTGTCATGGGAAAAGGTAACATTAACCTCTCAGCTTCTGATTGTGACTGATTGGAGTTAAATTAGGTTCATGGAGAAAGGTGACATATTTGTCTTTTAGAAGGTGATTGTTTTAACTTGAGTAGGATGTCAAAACAGTGAGAAATGTAATAGTTGTACTGCTGGAGCAAAAGAAAAAAAAAGCAAAAATGTATGAAATCTCAAAGCGATTACTTGTTTTTTTCATAGGTCAAGTTGTATTATGTGAAATGATTTATGCTCCCAAAACCAAACTTTTCAACATTGTGTTACAATGACAGTCTTCAGCGCATTTCATTGGGATTTTATGTGATATAGCAACACAAAGTTGGAAATGGGGGAAAAAACAACACAATTTTTTGTAAAAAGAAAAAAAAAAGAAACTAAAATGTTTATGTTGGTATTGAGCTCCACCTCCAGAGCCAAATCTTTGCATCACAACATTTCACTGAAAATCAAGTCATTTAGAGTCTACCTACCAGATTTGCACCTTTAGAAACTAAAGATCGGTCCAATAGGTCGGATTTGGATTCAATCACACATTTGAATAAACCTTTATCCATTGGAGCTTTTGGTGTATGAAAATATTTAGCAAATGTTAATAATACTTTAGTTCACATATAATTTTGACCCTCTCGAATTGGACTTTTAATATTTGATACAATAGTATTAGTGTAATGGGAGGGCAATACAAGCCACACCAAACTACTATTAATGTGTAAAAACTTGTTTTAGGCCGTGAAGCATCTTTCTACTACTAAACAGATTCGTTCTGCTTTGTCGGTTTTACATGAAATCCCACTTGATGAAATGCGCAAGATTCTTACACTTTGCTAATAGAATCTTTATTGTCAGTTGTAAATCCAAAAGTTATTACCTTTTCTCCATCTGCCTGACCTCCTTAAGCAGCTAGTTATGTTGACATAAAATATTGTTTGGCCATTTCAGTGTGCACCCAGCTACTGGTTTCAAGGCCAGATGAAGAAAACATCAGCTGTTACCTTAAACTTATTGAGAAGTGTCTACCACATGAGGTGAGAAGTAGCTTCTATTTTTTGTTCTTGGTCAGTATGTTGCATGCAAGAAGTATCAGTTAGAAACTACATTTTTAGAGGCTTTTTTTTTTTTGCGTTAGGCTTTCTCAGAAACTCACAAGAAACGGCTGGTCACATGGAAGCAGCAGGTTCTCAAGCTGTTGCGCCTGTTCCCTCGGAAAGCTATGCCGGACATGTCGGCGTACCGACAGAAAGGGTGAGGCTTCCTGCTTTCTTTTACTTTTGATCTTTCTCCTAACCACTGTTTTTGACAGAATAACTTAATGTAACCTCACTGAATTCATCCTCCCCTTTCCTCCGTATAACTTGCTTTTTCTACCTGTGCTGTTTCAGCTGGAACTATGGGTCAAACTCCCTGCCCACAGCAGGCTCTGTGAGTGGGGGTGTAAACCGACGGGGCCAGAGGCAGTTCCCGATGACCCCTCGTGGGCTCCCAGCTGGGCGCATGTGTCTTCCTGGCGGGATCGGCGGAGCATCTCCACGCCACACACTCACCAATCCTGCGTTGGCAGGACAGGGTAGACAAGTCAGTATTACCTCCAGGGAATAAAAAAATGGCTCTAGCATAGAGTGATCTTAAGCTAAATGTGAGGTGTCCACTCATCTGTAAAAAGTCTTAAATTTATCTATGTCAAATGAAAGTCTTAAAATGCCTTAAATTAATTTTTTAAAATGTAAGTTGGCCTTAAATCTTACTTTCAATGTTGTCTTTAACTTGTTGATGTTAATAAGTCTTGAATACGCTGGTGACAGGTCTTAAATTTTGTTGTCGGACTTTTCTGTCAGGCAAAAGTTTGAGTTGCATGCCAACATCATAGTTGTGTTCAGTGACGAGGCGCAGTCGCTAACTAGCTAATTTATGCGTCTTTCCTGGGTAAGAGCAAATATAGAACAAGTTGGCTGGACAATGTTTGTTTTTACCACTGAATCACTTCTTTTGCCAACAAATATATACAACAAATATAACCTATATTAAGACTTTTTAATATAGGTTAAAAAGCCTTAATTTAAGACAAATTCAAATTTAAGACAAAGTCAAATTTAAGACTTCAACAACTCTTAAATTTGACTTGTTGAAACCTGTAGATAACCTAAAAAGTATTTCAGTATACTAAGCTTATTTTTGCATTTTGTCAAGTGATATCCATAGATTTGGTATTTTATTTGATTAATAGTACTGTATAATTGTAAGGTGGAAAGGAAGAGAGAATATTGTTTGAAATACATTTTCCAAGAAGTTATATTTGCTTTTAGCAGAGCTGAAAATCTTTTGACATTTACTATTTTCTCAACTTCACTCAAGGGTCTTATGTTAAAAATACAACATTTTTGTATTTTTATTTGCATAACATGAATACATTTACTTCCAATTATCATTTATGTGCTTCATTATGGTGGTGAATGAAATAGTGTATCAATAAAATACATTAAAGATGTTTTATTGTTGGGAAAATGGGGAAAAATTAAAAAGTTGTCCAAAATCCTGGTAGGTGCTGCACCTGCTGTATGAAAGGTCAAAGCTCTCATAAATGTGAAAATGTTGATAACTGGGATGAAGTTTAAGTGGATGACATTAGATCAGTGGTTCTTAACCTTTTTGAAGTATCGAACCCATCAGATTCATATGCATTCACTGAACCCTTCTGTAGTGATACATAAAATGATTTTTTTCCCAAATTCAAGACATGGGTGACCCAACTAGAGTCTAGTTGGGTCACTTTAAGAAGATTACTATGTCCTCTTAAAAGGTAGAGTCTCTGACAACAGCGCTTCAAAATATAGTCTGTGTTTTCAGCACAGTTGAGCTGAATGTCCAGGAATGACCCAAGGTATTTAAAATTGCCAGTTTCAACAGGTTGGCCATCGAGAGAAACTGGAACCACTTTAAGGTTTTGTTTAGATCATTTAATTAGCTCTGCATTCTTAAGAGAATGAAAAATTAATAATAAATAATAAAGACTTTGCGGTATTCTGATTTAGTAATGTAATTATATTAGTTGTGTTACCATCCCCACGCCACTAGAGGCAGTAGCAGGCCCGAAAAGATGCGACTAAGGAGCAGATTTAGAAGTAAACTTCTAAATCAACAACATAGCCTGTAGGCTACCGATGTTGTCTATGTTGAGCTACGTACATTAATTTTGCCCCCCCAAAATGTTGACCACACTGTTGAAGTTGAATAATAATATTTTATTATTATTTTTGCATATATCTAAATGAATAGCAAGCCATTTCCAAAAGTGTGTATCAGATTGATATGACACGGTGTTGTCTTCCTCCACAGAACCTGTGGTTTGCCAACCCTGGGGGCAGCAACAGCATGCCAAGTCAGAGTCGCAGCTCTGTGCAGCGGACTCACTCGCTTCCTGTCCACACATCTCCACAAACCATGCTCATGTTCCAGCAGCAAGGTGGCGCACATCGGCATATGTTCATTATGCTCAGACTCTTACCCACAAGCTGTAGTTATTCCTTTGTTTTTTTTAATAAATGTAAATAAACCATTCTTTTTATTAGTAAGAAACTAAGAACATTTTTCCTCTACACATTTTTAACCGTGTTTTTTTAACCTATGTTTTTTTTTCCTGATCCGAAACTAAATTATTAATTAGATTATTTGAAAGTGGTGAATTTGACTTCAACCTAATGGCTTGCTGATAGCTACAGGAGTTATGCCTCCACTTTAACTTGCTGCTGTGACACCTGGATGTCAACTATCTTTGCTAACAATTTACCTATCTTTCATTAGTTGATAAAGTAGAACTATTTGATGCATTTTCTGTCCCACAGCATGCGTTAATCCTGATTTTTAAAATAATAATATAAAAAAAACACTATTAATCCTCTTTCTACATTGCAAGAAAAACATGTCCGACATTTTAAAATTTAGCATGGAAAAACAAGCAACAAAAAACCAAATGATTGAGTAAATACGATCTTAATGTCAATTCTTCCCGTTTTTTTAAGAATGCCAAATTCCAGGTTCTGACCTGGAGATCAACCCCACGCTGGAGTCACTGTGCCTCAGTATGACGGAGCATGCCTTAGGGGGTAAGTGTCCCCACCACACATTAGCTATCCATGCTGCTACCTATGAACCCTTGCATGTTTGTTCATTCAAAGAACACCAGCTTGTGGTGTGTTTGATGGGGAATGAGGAGAAACAGCTGTTTCTCCTACTAATCACTGTTTGCATTTCCATTACAAGTTGGTGCAAAACTTTGTCAATATTCTGCTAATGGCCAAAGAACAAAGTTTTGCATAGTTAAAATGATATGGAAATAAGTTTGTTCATTTATTTGTTTATTATTTATTTATTTTTTATTTATTTGTCGTTAAAAAACACACCACGCCAACATCCTCCAGCTACTTCCTGGTTGTTTGTGTCAGTGGCAACATCTGGGTGCTGATCACGTGACTCGTGATGCAAAAAACTGTTTTATTGCAGTATTGTGAAATAAAGCGCTTTTGACAACAGACACAAATCCCCCTCCCAAAAACTACACACCTCATCCTAGTGGCAAAGGGTTTTAGCAAAAAAAAAAAAAAACGGATCTTTCTATGGATCCTTTTGTGTCTTTAATAAAGCTGCTGCTGATGACAGCTTTTTTTTTTATTAGCGTTAACATTACGCAAGTGTATTCTCAAAATGTCAAATTGTTCAGTATGGTCATCGGAAACACAGCAAGTGGTAGCAACCAGAGATAAAGGCCTCAACTTGTAAGGGAAATATAATGTTACAGGTGAATAAAGAATTGTTTCAACTGATTGTGTCACTTATAGGATTTGCTATTTATATCTGCACCTGAATAGGAAATAAACTGTTTAAAGCTAAAAAGTAAAAAAATCCAACAAAAAAATAGATAAAAAAAAACTTAGCAAAACTTTGAAAATAGATCTTACTGTTTAAAAAAGAAAAGAAAACGTAAAATGACATCCTAAAGGTGGCATATTTTATATCCACTGTCTTGAATATAATAACTGTGACTGAAATGCATTTATTAATGTCAAGATTAATGGAATAAGATTAAGATTACAATGGAAAATCAAAGAAAGGCTGTTTTAATGGGTTCTAGTCATACATACTACCACCTACTGGACAGGAGATGTAATTTCACCCCCCAAAAAATGTCACCATCATTGGTGTTTCCCTACCTGACAAAATGAAGGCTTGTATGTATACCTTCAATGCAGGCTGTTGCCTAACTGTGTCTCGTGTTCTTCTCAGATGGAACTGATCGGACATCAACAATATGAAGAGGAAAAAAAAGACACTTCATTTGAGGCCTGCTAGTTTCAGCACAAAGACAGAAGTGATGCTTCAAGAAAAACAAAAGAAAAAGAAAAAAACCCAGGCAACACAGTCACTACAATAAGACAAAAAAAACTGTGTATATGTTCTTTAATATTTTTGTACTTTATTATATACAACTAAGTTTATTAAAAATGGAATACAGATGATTATTATATTGTGGAACAGAGAAACGGTGAACTGTGTCGGCTGTGCCATGTCACCTGCAGCAGGACTGTGACCTGGTCATGCAGCGGTTCAGTTTACCACAATACGGAGAAAAAAAGAAAGGAAAAAAAAAAGCAGTGGATTGGTGCTGTCTTTAGGGGTTCTGCCCTGAATTTGCTCTTCTTCTCTTACTGCCTTGGAACAAGGTTTTCTATCCACAACACACTGACAGGCCCTTCACCCATGTTCTAGATTCGAAAAATAATAATAATAAATTTCCAGCCACAAGTGAGGCACGTTTATTAACTTATCTTTGATATTGGGCAGTAACTGTAATTGGTCATCATGGTACAGTCTGAGGTTTCACCTGGAGGTTGGTGTTAACCTACTAATCCTATAGGCAGCTCCAGTCAGGGCTTTAAAATTAGGCTGTTTAGTTTTTTTTTATGTCCTCGTTGGAGATTTCGTTGCACAAACGGAAACCAGAGGACCAAACAGGAGTGAGAAATAGTTTGTATTTCAACTTTAGGGCATCTATTTTGGTTTCACTTCGACATATAAAGTAAAAAAAAAAAAAAAGTAACTGTCCTCCTCTAAGCTTCTACAAAGCCAAAGACAAGGGTTGTGCGTTTGTTAATTTGTGAACGATATCTGTAGTGAGTTGCAGCAGAACAATTAAACGGAAAAAAAAAAAAATAGCAGTGTGAAAAATTGCCAGCCGCAACTTGTCTTTTATTTTAACGTCCTACGTCATAAATGATGATGAATCTCATTTTGTGCCCCAAAAGGAGGCGAAGGGGCGGCTTAGTGAGAGCTGGTGAGGTATTGAATTTACCATCCAGTAAACGCTAAAGGAAAAAAGATCTCGGTTCTCTTGTGGGGGGGAGGGGAACTTTGCAATTGGCTGTCAGAAAACGTGTAAGAAACGCTCGGAGCGCCTTCATCCGTAAAAACGGCCAACGTGATGATTTGATGAATCATTCTTTTTTTTTTTCTTTTGAGGTGCTTGACGATGTCCATGTTTTGGTTTTGTTTCCTGTTTGCCTGTGTTTGAAGTCTCAGAACTCCCTAAGTCATCATCTGTTGTCAGTGTTGAATCGAAACTTGTCCTTCCCCCCCGCCCCCCAGCCTCTGTCTTTGAATGTGACAGAGCCGGAGGTGCATGTTTGTGTGATAATGGACTTTTTGGATCACTTTTTGGTTGCAGGGAAAAGAGAGAGAGAGAAAAAACATTCATATATTATTTCAGCAGAGCCATAGGAGGGTCTGTCTAGTAAAGATAGTTATTTACAGATATCTTTTTTCCAATTGTATTTTTTACTCTTCCCTTGATATTGATGACTTGTGCTTCTTTTCTATAATCGCATGTTTTGCCACACTAATGCAACACTGTTGTAGATAAGAGGCCATGATGGCTGACGGCGCCAGGTGTCGCCAACAGCTAGAGACCAGTCATCTTGCAACAAATGTTGTGTTCATATCGCCTAAATGTCACTGTTTACATCTTTCTGGGATGATCCCCCGATTCATACTATATGATGTCATGAGTAACCTATTGTCTCGCTATGTAACACATAAAAGAACTGAAGCCTTCTCGCTTTTGAGATGGCTGGAGTCTGAAAAAAGTCCTCTTGTCTGCAAATCTGTGGACTCCAAATAGCACTCAGATGTTTTGTTTTTCCCTGTTTATACAAAGTCTGGATGACGCGGTGAGGAGGAAGAGCAGCTTCCTCTGGCCGTGTCATTTCAAACTGTTAGCTGTCCATGTCCTGATAAAACTGTTCATCTGGTGCCTAAAATGGAAACACTCGAAACATTTATTTTAAAAGTGGCCGCATTCTAGTCATGGATTTCTTCAGAGCAGGCTCTCGGATTGATCTGACTTAGTAAAAAGAAAAAAAAGCATTGCACCCACAGTCTGAACTCCAGTCTGTGAGGTAAATGCGGGCTTTACGACACGCAATCTACTTTTTCTTTTAGCAGTCCACTATGTTCATCAGCTGTGTTGTCACAAATGGCTCAGATGATCCTTTTCATAGCCTCTGTTGCTGTCAACAGCCTATTTATTACATTTAATGGACACAGAGGTACAATACAGATTTCTGCAAGTGTGTGTTTATGATGCTGATGCAGCAGGGGATGACGATTCTTATCTGAGCCAAAAATCAAAATGATGCGATGAGTAAACTGAAACACTATCAACGGGCCAAGGAATATGTTTACTCCATGTTTACATTCCAGCCATCCAAGAAATGAGTTGGGGGGCGGTGGGGAAATGCATTTCATGAGTTCAGCCTGGTGTTAGGAATCTAATAGAAGAGGTACAGAGCTTGTGTCATATGGAGACATCTACAAAGTGTTGCCCAGGGTTTGTGATGGTTCAATTCTGCAGCCAGCTGTAGGTCACACTGCGCGTGTTTGTCGTGTACAATTTATATTTAATTACAAATAACTTTTCCCCTGACATTTTCTAATATTTTGTGAACCTTTTGCATCACATGCTTTATTCTACTTTTTTACTGTCACTTTTGTGTGTGAATGGTCTGAAGTGCAACATCCGTCGGATCATGACAGTCCAAATAAAGAGGTTCAGTTCTTTTGCAAACTAAAGTTGTGTTTTTTGTGTCCACTTGGATTGACTTTTGTACGTTAGAGAAGAACTGTATTCATATAAAAATGTGGTGTTTGCTTTTATTTTAGAAATTTGCCACAATTCGGTGTGGCTTTCACTTCCGAGTCATAGGTAGTTTCCCTCCCGGTCTGCTCTTCGTCAAGCTAAAAGCTAGCTTCCTTGTTAACGTCCTTACTTTATCAGTGGAAAAGCTACGTAGTTGATATGGAAACTACGTTGCAATTGCTCAAGGTATGTTTTAATTGTGTGTA
Organism: Micropoecilia bifurca; assembly: GCA_903067075.1. Taxonomy (NCBI): domain Eukaryota; kingdom Metazoa; phylum Chordata; class Actinopteri; order Cyprinodontiformes; family Poeciliidae; genus Micropoecilia; species Micropoecilia bifurca. The sequence goes on from CAEGAF010111765.1 coordinate 30,019, forward strand.
CTGGCAACTAAAGACGAGTTTTACGAGCTGTTTTACCATTAAAATCAAGTCGTTTCTTTCCAGGAGTTCGGAGTAGTCAAGTTAGCGGAAAGCTAGTCGCTAAGCTAACTTAGCTTGTACCCAATGAAAACAGTTGATTTAGCTTAGCTCAGATGCTAACTTAGCAGCTGCTGTTAACATTTTCCCCGTATTTCTAAAACATGCATTACAAGTAAATTTGCGAGAAGCAAAATAAAAGATCCCCTAACATTAAACGGGAGTTAATGCTAGTAATGTACATAAAGTTGATTGATGTCCGAGTCTTTCTCGAAATCACAGTAACTTGGTGTGATTTAAGGAGACTGAACCTGGTGTTTTAAGTACGAGAAAGTAAGTTAACATTATAGCGTTTGGCTTTAAACCGAAAATAAAATTAACAGTATATGTATTAGGATGCTTTTATACCTCGCAGTCGTCTCCAGAATATGAAGTTATTATAATAAGGTTAACTAGTTTGAGTAACTTCTAATTTTTGAATGAAACTAGAAAACTTAGGGTTAAATCCTAGTAGTTCAGATTTAAAACTGTTGAGTCCGTATTAAACAGGCAGATGGATGGATTCACCTTAAATTTAATAAATGCATATTTCTATCAAATTTTGGTTTTTGATTAGACCAAAATGATACAATAGTATGTATATTGCCAAAAATATTCAAAATCTTTTTCTTGTAATCTTTTTCTGGTATTTGTCTGGAAATCCTGAGTTAAAACAGTTTACAGACAAAAATGAACCATCGCTGAAGTACAGCGATAACTTAGGTTGTTGCGATTGCATCAGTGCATATAACAAACCTTTTAATGATACAGGCCAGTAAGCTGACAATTGACGTCTATGGTAGGAATGTGCAGACAAAAAGAAATCATTATTTTAACTTATAGAACAATATCTTTGGAGACATGAGGATTTTTTCTTTCTTTTACGTTCCCTCGCAATAATGTACTAATCAATTCATGTGGCATAATTGAATACTGTAAGCCTTTCTTAAGATGCCATAGTACTTTCTGCTGTATTTTAAGGCTTTCCTGAAGTTTTTCCATGTATGCCAATATCTCGTGAAATATCTTAAGTTTTATATCTTTTTTCTTTAGGATTGAAATGCACCACAAACCTATAATATAAACAGAAACTTTCCGTAAGAAGGAAAGAAATATAAAAACACATCCAAACTATTTGGACTATTTCTGAGTTATCACAGGATAATAAAGTTATCTGACAAAGAGACTACCAACTCTTTTGTCTTTTTCAGTTTTTTGCACCAAAGAGTTTATAATAAACACATTTTCCCATTTTACAATGTGTATATTTGAAATTTTAAATTGACATTTGTAACTATGCAAAGCATGTCCCCTAGAGGGCTCTGCAAAGGTCAAACAAAAAAAAGATATTCAGTTCAGGGAAAACAAAATGACAACCATGTTCAAAGTGTGTAGCCAAAATAATATATCAGAATATTTCAAATAAAAATCTGGAAGAAAATTGGATAACAGGCCATCATTGGGTCTTTGCACATTAACATCCAAAACATCAACGTAGAAATGATTTACCAGACACAAAAGGAAATTTCCTCCATCTCAGCCTTTGGACCTCCATCTATGACAGACCAAAGGAGTTGGCTGAAAAGAATAGTTGATGGGAGAGGAGCTATCACTCTGAAATATTCACAGATTGTACAAAGAGGAATACTCAAGGCTCCAGTCTTGTTAAAGTGTTTGTCTTTTTGGTGGTGAACAATATGTTTTTTGTTTTTCCCACTAAATTGTGTTCCAATTGAAAACGTTTCTAGTATGAGACTGTTGGGCTGCAATAAGAAAAGACTTTTTACATATCGTTACATATCGATATGCTACATATCGTTAGCATGGGTCAAATTTATTTGTGCCTATATGGTGTGAATTTTTCCTTGTGGTGAGTAAACTGTGCTGTCATTTTTGTTTTTGCAGGTTCACCACCTTACTGACTACTATACTTGGACATTGATAGACATCTGAAACTAGTGATGTGGATGATAAACTTACCGAAAGATAACTGCATATCCAGCTTCTCCTATGGCGACGTTCTAGAGTGGTACAACTGTAACTTCTTCTCCACATAATCTAGAATGTCATTACCAAATGAGTCGGGAAACAGAGGGAAGGAGCGAGAGAGGGGAGCCCGGCCAAAAGTGAGACAGAGCCGGTCGGAGGAGAGAAGAGACTCTGCTGGTGGTCGGAAAGGCGGGAAGGGGAAGAACAAAGGCCTCTCCACGCACGGCGCCGCGGCCGCCGAGCGACCCGTCAGCGACGGGTTTGAGTATGGAGAACTGTTGAACGATCTGGAGGCCAGGAGCCCAACCTCCTCTTCCACCTCCCCACTGAAGGAAACCTGGAAATGGCAGGGCTTGGAGGTGGCGGGATCCACTCCGGGGCAAAGTCAGGGCACCGTTTGCTCTGCCGCAGAATTACCTGCCCTCAGCGAGGTGGAGGGCCGAGGCTCGAGCAGCAGCCGCACTCTCAGGCAAAAGATCCAGGATGCAATGGGCCAGTGTTTCCCGATAAAGAGCCACAGTGCTGCAGCGGCACCGCCTCCACACCCGCCGGCCTTTTCACCATCAGCCGCCTGCGCCTCGTCCTCCAGGCGGAAGATCCATCTCAGCGAGCTGATGCTGGACGACTGCCCGTTCCCCGTAGGGTCAGAGTTGGCTCAGAAGTGGTTTCTCATTAAGCAGCACACGGCCCCCATCACCCAGCCGCCCCTGTTGGATCCCGCAGCAGCGGTGTGCAGCGCCCCGACCGCGGCGCCGGCCGCCGTGGAGGACGTGGACGACAAGCTGCGAGAGCGCAGGCGCATCAGCATCGAGCAGGGCGTGGAGCCGCCGCCCAACGCCGAGATCCACACGTTCGAGGTGACGGCTCAGATCAACCCGCTGTACAAGCACGGCCCCAAGCTGGCGCACGGCATGAACGAGTTGGCCGGCGCCGAGGGCGCCGCCGCCACCGCCGCCGCCGCTCACCAGCAGCAGCAGATGCTTCTCCAAAGGCAGCAGCAACACCAGCTCCTTCTGCAGAGCTGCTTGGACACGCTGGACGAGGTGGCGGCCTCAGCGTCCGCCTCCCTCCACGCCTCGGACGCCGCCGCCGATCCGCCGGCCGACGCGGCGGCGGCAGCGGCGAGCAATTCGAGCTCGAGAGCCGCCGCGCTCCCTCGAACCGAGCACCCGGCGCCCCACGAAGGCTACCGCTTCCACACCCAGATCGACTACATCCACTGTCTAGTGCCGGACCTGCTGCAGATCACCAACCTGCCGTGCTACTGGGGGGTCATGGACCGCTACGAGGCGGAGACGCTGCTGGAGGGGAAACCCGAAGGCACCTTCCTGCTGCGCGACTCTGCCCAGGAGGACTACCTGTTCTCCGTCAGCTTCCGGCGCTACGGCCGCTCGCTGCACGCGCGCATCGAGCAGTGGAACCACAACTTCAGCTTCGACGTCCACGACCCCAGCGTCTTCCACGCGCCCACGGTCACGGGCCTGCTGGAGCACTACAAGGACCCCAACTCCTGCATGTTCTTCGAGCCCCTCCTGTCCAACCCCATCCACCGCACACACCCGTTCAGCCTGCAGCACATCTGCAGGGCGGCGATAAGCAGCTGCACCACGTACGACGGCATCAACGTCCTCCCCATTCCCAACGCGCTGAAGAAACACTTGAAGGAATATCACTACAAGCAGAAAGTGCGAGTACGGCGGATGGATACATGGTGGGAATGAAGAGGACTAGAAACTGGACTCAACCAAATATTTAAAAGTATCTAGCTGTATCACCTCACACAACACTGTATTTATTTATTTTATTCCTGCTGAATCTCATAGCAATTGTACTAAACCACACTGATGAGACAACGTGTAATCTCACTGATCTTGCACATTCAGATGCTAAGCTGAAATTAAACAAACAAGTTTCAGGTTCACGCTGCTTAGAGGACTGCATCTCATCTGTGTCTTCAAGTGTGACTAAATCATCTTAATTATCTGATGATGAGTGTATGAATCAAGATGATTATAATGGAACTGCTCATCGATCACACACTGAGAAGCTGAAGCGCTTCCTTACGGGGATCGTCACTGAGGTGCTGCAGGTTTTACACAGCAGTGCAGAAACAAGTCTTTGTCCTTGAGCTTTTTTCACATTTTGTCATGTTAAAAACCACAGATTTAACTTTTTTTCCAAGATTTGGACCAACATAAAGTAATAGATAATTTTATTATTTATTTTAACCAGGTAATGCTATTGAGATTGAGAGTGTTTCTCATTTGATAGTCCGACAGACTCTGTTCATTGGGGACCAAAACTGCAACGTTTGTTGCATTTTCAGCTGGTGCGGTTCGCTTTCACACCAGCACCGTCACATCAACTAAACCGTTTGAAAAACCCGTCCTCCCCTGTGTGGGTGGCTGCATCAAGAACCACTGAAGGAAACGACAAAGAAGATATGAGCAACTTCCTCCTTTTTGTAAACAAAATAGAACAACATCAGATTTGAGCAGTTGTAGGATTTTGCTTTTGTCTCCGGCGAAAGACCACGAGCCATTTTTCTCACTAGCGTTAGCCTCGCATGTTAAGTTTAGTAGTATTTACCCAGAATGCCCTGCTGCGTTGTAGTCATTTAGTTATACTAAAAATAAATTAGTAAAAAGATTAATTGAAGCAGAAACAGACAGATGAGTCCTTCTCAAAATGAGTAAAAGCAGCATTAAAACATTTACTGAAAACACCTTTAACTTCATGGTTTTCTTTGATCCCTAACTGGTTCCTGCAAGATGAAGCAGGAAACTGAAAATATTTATTTTCAAGTTCATTTCGGACCTCAGGCACCAAAAGAAAAATAAATAAATAATCTGCACCTTATCAGTGATTGATGTAATTAAACTGCATGTAAATCCAGCTGTTCCGTGAAAACCTCAGGTAATAGATAATATTGCTGAAAAACTCCATCATAAAAACCAAGAAGTTCACATCTCCAGTTTGAGATTCTGAAAAGAAACGGCACATATTTTCAGTCTGTAGTTGTGGAAAGCTGGTAGAAACGTCCCCAAAAGACTGGCTGCACCTGTCCGTTCAAAAGCTGCCTCTACAGGCTCTAAAACGGTCAGTAGAATACAAATGCGTGACACTTTTAAAAGGAGTTTTATTTGTGTGACAAAATGTGAAAAAGCTTCCAGTAGCATCGCAGGAGGTTCGTGTTATATTGAAGCAACCCTGTGTTCCGTCATCAGTTTCCTGTAGCAGAGGATGAATTACAGGTAAATATAAACCGAGTCTCCTGACACTGAACTGCTGCGCAGTGAGGAGCTTAACCGGAATTTGAACGGAAATTTATTTTCCCCAAACTTTATTCCTGCTCTCATTGTTGAGAAAAATGTATATTTCTAAAAGAAAAACAACAAAAAAAAACTAACAAAACTGTTGGTTTTCATAATCTCAAGTTTAATGTGGGTTTTGAATCTTTTTATGTTTTTACAAATTTGTTAATATCACTATGTTGTGAGAGTATAACATGAGAGGTAATTATGAAAAAAAAGCTCCTCTGGCTCATTGTGGTCCTATGACCATCTGCAGATATACAGCCAGGAGGAGCATCTTAGCGCAGCAGAGCCTGCCGTTGATGCTAAGGCTAGCTAGCATGCTACCAGAGGCGGTGGATAAACTGTTTTCCTGAATTGGTAAGTTGTTTCACAGCCATTAGCACATCTAACACATGTACAGGCATGATTGACAGCCAGAAGACCCTCCCCCTGTATATGATTGGTTGTTTCTGACCAGCATATTTCTTCAGATGGCAGTTGGACCACAAAGAAGCGGTAGATTTTTCACAGATTATCTCATGTTATACTGATACAACATAAGTTTTAACAAATATGTAAAAAAATATATATCTATATAGATATTTATATAGATATATATAGAGAGAGATGGGTAGATTTTTGTAGAAGTTAAGGAATGTGCTGGATATGTAGAGATTTTATAAGCTAGTTCTTAATTTGAAGGACAAAAGTTTAGAAAATAAATAAGTAATTAAATATTTATGGATGTGATCTAAATAAAATTGAAAATACTCTTAAGAATTACATTTTATATCTTTAAGTTGTTAATTTTAAAAAAAATCATGTTAAAGCAATATATTTTTTTAATTCATTATGTTAAATCTGCTTCATCTGCTGGTTTTAGCCATCAGAAATAACCAATCAGATTCTTGGGTCAAACTGATGGGAGAAAGTAACATTCTAGCTTATTTCATGATCACCTCAATACAGAAAATATATATTAATTAAATTAATGCTGAAAAAAACTTGTACAATCATGAATTTGAATTTTAATAATTTTGCTATTAATTTTATTGAGTGTTTAGTAAATTGGTACAATATAACGCTAAATATTTAACATAGCTACTAAAAATGTCAAAATATTTGATTCTGACGCTTTTGGCCCTTGTTATTAAGTTATATTTATTTCTGTTTGCTTTTTCATCCAAAATTGTGTTTCTTCTTTCACCTTCATGTAATTTTCACCCAGGAATTTAAGGCTTTAAAACAAGATTGAAGAGGGAATTACTCTTCACGGTATCGACTCTTCTGGATTTCTAGCTAAAGTAATACTGCTGGTGAAATTTGCTAATTGTAGTTTGTTTTGAGGATGTAAATCACAATTTTATTATTTCATTGTATGAGTTAAACCAATCAAGTACTGTTTGGAGACTTACTTTATATCACAAGGAAGGTGGTAAAACTGGGAAACCTTTGTGTGAAAGAGCCAAAACACAACAACTTACCGTATGTTGATAAAATGCATATTCAACTTTTCTAAATTATTGAGTTAATTAAGATCTATTTTATATATATATATAATTATTAAAATGCCTTAAACCTAAGCGGTTGGAAGGTGTACGTCAGTGTGCTTGGTTAAATATGGTACTAGTGTAATGTGCTTTGTGTGATTAATATGTCTAGAGAAGAATAATATAAATTTGTTCTATTTACCTTAACGCCAGACTTGATTTTGTCTAGAACTGCAGGTTCACTCATGTTCAAACACCTCAGAAGGTTTTATGTATAGATGATGTATCACCTTTGAGAGAACAGGTGATAACAAAGACAAACCCCATGATCTCACAGCCCAAAAATAGCTAGGTGGTAATTTCTTAGTGTTGCTTTTTCTTTTTTTTTTTTCAATCTTTGTTTCTACTTTAGTGAGATAGAAAGTGAAAGATAATTACACTTCAATTCCAAATAGATAGTTCTCTGTAAAATTAAGTTTTAATCTGTGCATTTGCAGAACCGTACAAGAATTTTTGTAATTCTTACATTTTTCACATTTTGTCATGTTGCTGTGACAGTCGAGCCCAAAGCAGTGGAGTAATGTGATATTGAACTCTGCAAAAAGACAACATTTTATAAAATGGTTTTGGTCTAGTTTCTAGTGCAAATGTCTTAACTAACTTACGAGTAACTTTTCAGAAAAATATAGGAGCTTGTTTTAAATCAATAATTCTGAAATATCGATGAAAAAGTGCTATTTCTACTTACTGCCTGGGAAATATGTCTTGTTAAAAGTGAAATATCCAGCCAGTGGAGCCAGTCCAAGCTTCTGTTTCTTGCTGACAAGTTACTTGTAAGTTACGTTTTTGTCCTATTTCAAGTGTACTGAGACATTTGCACTAGAAACTGGACCAAAATAATTGGTAGGATTTTGGGTTTTTGCAACACAAAATGAGATTTACAGTGGGAAGAACAAGTATTTGATACACTGTTGATTTTTCAGGTTTTCCCACTTGCAAAGCTTGTAGATGACTGTAATTTTTTTTTATCAGAGGTTCTCTTCAACTATGAGTGATGGAATCTAAAACAAAAATCCAGAAAAATACAATGTATGATTTTTAAATAATTAATTTACATTTTATTGTATGAAATAAGTATTTGATCATCTATCAACCAGTAAGAATTTTAGCTCTCACAGCTAGTTCTTCTTTAAGAAGCCCTTCTGTTCTCCACTCATTACCTGTATTAACTGTACCTGTTTGAACTGTTACCTGTATAAAAGACACCTGTCCACAACTCAATCAGACTCCAGCATCTCCACAATGCCCAAGACCAGAGAGCTGTGTAAGGACATCAGGGATAAAATTGTAGACCTGCACAAGGCTGGGATGGGCTACAGGACAATAGGCCAGCAGCTTGGTGAGAAGGCAACAACAGTTGGTGCAATTATTAGAAAATGGAAGAAATACAAAATAACGGAAAATCTC
>CAEGAF010111797.1:0-57230 GCA_903067075.1 Micropoecilia bifurca
ATTCCTGTCATGAAAAATACAGCATGACACATCAGTCACATCAGTTTTCAGCCTGATTTTTTTCAACTTGTTGAAACACAAGGAAATATTTCCAGATGTTATAGGAGAACTGTACTGGTGATTTCAGTGTTATCAATAACTTTACAACTGGTTATTTTGTTTAAGTTTAGACGTTTCAATAACTTCGCTGGGGCTGAAGGGTTAACAAACTAATTCAACATTTTTTTCAGCATTATAGGTTATTTTAGCTATATATAATGTTATGATTTTATTCTTATGTGCAAAATTGCATTTTGCACACACATTTCTTAACGTTAATTATAAAAACTTGACACAGATGAATACACAGGCAAATATTATTTAGCCAACCACTGAACTATCTTTTCAAGATTTACTTTCCCAAGCTTTTCTTTTCAAAAGAAGTTTTTTAACAACTCGTGCAACAATAATGCTTTGAGTTTCTATAACCTAAAACAAAAATATTGTTTATCACTTACTAAAACCAAACAGAAACCCACCGAATAAAAACAATAATAAAATCTTAGCATCTAATGTTTCTGCGCTGTGTTCAAAGTCAAAGGCGTCACTAATTTATTTGAAGCCTTTTTACACACCTTTATTAGAGGTGCTAATAAATGTGACCAACACTGTCAGTACACATGCCAGTGTATCACCTTTAAAGCTCTCTGATGTGCTTTGACCTAGACGGAGTGAGATTTCTCATGACTTCAACCATGTTTCAGGGTGTTGTGAGCATGTTCATTTTAGCGGAGCACGCACCGAAGCAAGAGTAATCAGCACAGCTGGAGTCTACAGAGAGTATCTTCATAAAGGTTCATAGAAAGACATTTTTTGGGAGAATGCAACACAGAGAAGAGTCACAGGTTATGGCAAAAATAAGTCCCTTTTGGGGATTGCGGGAAACTGACCCAGTGGCTTAAAACCCAAGGCTCTCATTCCCATTTCACGCTTTGCGTTGCAGAGAGATACACAAGACACTGGATATTATTCCCTCTTCTTAAACCCCGCTGAGGTCCAATCAAAGATCCCAGCCTTTGATGTTTTAACTCCCGGCTGTTTCCAGAGGAAAAAAGAAAAAAAAATAAAGAAATAAACCCCTCCTCTGAACCAGACAGTGCCTGTTGCATGCTGGGAGCAGCCAGGCAGCGTTACGGGTCCCCACCTGCGGTTTTAATTACAGTGCATGACAAGAGGATGTGGTGGAGCGGAAGGAGAAAAGAAAGCAGGGGTGACCCTTGCTGTTTGGCACAAGGGGGGAGTTCGAGGATATACTGTATGTTCAGTGATATACAGATAAAGCTTTTGCCGTTTTCTTTTACTTACCAAGCAATTCTTTCCCCACCTTTTGCAGATAAATCAACTCGTAGCCCTACGCTGAATTTGAGTTTTTGTTAAAGAGCTTGTTTTGATTTGTTTGAGCTGAGGTGTGAAGTTATTACAAGCAATTGTTCTCTACTTGTAGCAAGCAAATGTCAATGAGTTGATTGAAAATCTATTGAAAATAAGCTAAAAGTAAATAAATATTGATTTTCATAATACATACTAGCAGATTCTTGATATTTAAGCCTCAAATCGACACAGTAATGCATAATTGTATTATTATTGTTTGCATTATTAGTACTGCTTCTACTACTGCCATTATTATTGTTGTATATGTCTATGAAGTGGTGATGTTGTAGAATGAAGAAGGTTTAATCTAAATATTACATAACGTAGAACCTAATTTGACACATACATAAAAATAATAAACCATCATCCTTTGCTACACTGTTGGATTTTAACACAACCATGTTAAACCATGGTGTCTTAATTGCTGCAAGATTTACAGAACATACAGTATAAGTAGTAAAAAAAAACTGTTGGGTAAATATTTTCATTTGAAATTAAATTAATTTTCATGTAAAATTTTGAGATGAACAATATAGAGGAATCCCGTGTTAGGAAGTCAGAACTATGCTAGGCTGAACAAATCTAAACAGGAGCCAAACAGGTACTGAGAAGCTTGCCATTTCACTTTTGTTTATTTTAGATTTTATCTGTTTTGAGTGCAAAATAAAAGCAGAGTACCTTGTTTTAAAAAAAAATCCACACAAAACCTTTAAACAACAGAAGTATAACACATTTCGTGTCATGCCTTCAACACACCTATGATGCTTTTTTTGTTTTTTGTCTGTTCTCCGTCTCCTGTTGTAAATCATCTGAATTCCAAACACACGTCCATATATTCTCCTCCGTCTGTCTCCTCCTCTCACCGGTGTATAATTTGTGCAGATCACTATTGCTTCTCTGCACGGCTCTCCAGCTCCTCTACATGGATGAGCTCATATCAGATTAAAAAGGCACTCACTGATTCTGACCTCCCCGCCCCCCCGGCCTCCTCATACACACATACTACCCCACATCAGGTTCCCCGGGGTTCTCTCAAACACACACACACACACACGCAAAGCACACATATAAAAATACACACTCCCCCAATATTTTTGCCAACACCTCTCCCTCTATCCCTCTTCTGACATTTCGGCTCCTTCTGTCATCTGAGAAGTCCCGCTGAGTGTTGAGGTGGTTCAATGGGACATGGGGGGGGTTAGCCCGAAAATCCCCGCAGGCCTTTATGCCTATATCCGCAAAGGTTCTGAATATTTGTATTTTTTTCTAAAATGTGGCAACACACAAGCAACAGGGAATTAAATTTTTTGACAAATGATGAATAGTTTGTTAAAGATTTTGCTCAAAACAACGTTGAGGAAAAACATTAAATCTAATTTCCCCTCTTTTCCCCTGTGTTTATACTTTGTGTTTCCACAGCTGCATGCCTGGACGCCACCTTTTGAAGATTAAAAAAAGCTAAAAAGAAAAAATAACTAAAATAAAAACTTCATAAAGAAAGTTTTTATTTCTCTGTAATATATTCAGCCAAGATTCTCTGGGAACTTTTTTTTTCTTTCCTTCCTCTCCTTTTTCTCTGTGAGCATGCAGAGCTGCGTGTCAGATCTGTGGGATGCCTGTAGGCTGCTCCCGAGAGAGACACGGTGTGCTCATCCAACACAAACAGGGTCGCAAAACAACGACTCAGCCACTTGTGCGGAGTTTACTTCAAATTAGCCCCAACTCTTGTCTGAGTGCATCGCACCAATCAAACCGGTGTTGTGCCAGACAATGAGAAGACAACGCGCGACGACGCCAAAGGTAGAAGCTAAAACAGACGGCATCAAAGTCAAGCAGGGCTTCAGTCTGTTCTTTTTAAAGAAATTCTACAGAGAGGAGCATGCTGTGAAAAAAATTATTTAAAAAAAGTACTAAATACTCCCCCGGATAACAAGCTAATCTATTTGCTGCTCGTTTTCTAATCCGCCAACTGATTCTTATTCCAAAGAGAAAAGCAGGTAGTCCAACCCATGCATTAGGAGAGACGGTCATGATTGCGAGCAGGTAAACAAAACGAGCCTCATTGGACCTTCTGAGTGTCACGAGAAGCTGTGATGAGCAGAATAAGCCGCCTGATTAATATTCCAGCCGTATTTTGTTGGGAGGAAGCAGAGGGCACGGCAGCTGCTCCCGTATGGAGACCTTGCTGTTATGACCGTGGGGGTGATGTCAGACACCCTACACCACCAACACACCCTCACCCTCCAACTCCTCTGCAGGAGACCCTCCCTTCTCGTTTCATTTGCATTTTAACCTCCCCTTACTGATATTTTGCAGCAAACTCTCCTCCATGTCGACATAAATTGCAGGTAAGGGAAAAACAAGAAACAATAAAGCGTCTTTAACTTGAGAATGATGAGAGTGATGAGCGTCACAACGATGCCATCATCCAAATCTTTAGGCTCCGCAAAAGGCATAGTTGACAAGGCATCTTTGTCTTGACGCTTTAAGCTCAAGAGGATCTTGATCACTAGTATTTATTCTGTTTGTGGGAGAGCAGGGGCGCAGTGTTTGAATCGTGGATATACAGCTGCTGCAATCCAGTTCAAAAGGAGATAGAAAGCTAATGTATTTTAAAAGAAAATCTAAACCAAGTGGTTTCCTACCAGGACAACGAGGCAAGTTAATATACCTTGGAAATCACTGCAATTTGGCAAATTTTCAGACCCCACTAGCGACTTTTTTTTTTTTCGAAGAGTGACGAATCTAATCTTTCTCTGATTTAACTGGAGGCACTTTGAAAGCAGTGTGTGAAACTTTGAAGTTGTACCTTGATCAAATTAAAAATGTCATGTTGTGACTGTTTTCAGCTTACAAAACCTTCATTACCTATTTTATGAACGTACTTGTTATGTGTTTATCATTCTGATTACCGATACCTGCTTTGAGGTTTCAGATTTTTCCCTCTTCTACAAAATGCCAGCTCATTACTCCTTTTAGAAAGACTTTGGCGAATCTCCTGTAGTTATTATGAGCAGTCGACCAAATCTTGGTAAGCCTAAAAATCTGCTACAAATAATGAAAGAAGAAAAGTATTGATGGGCATCAGTGAGATGTTGTGCTCTGGTAATATGCAAGGAAGCTTCAGCAAGTATAACTGAAGATGTGTGGGTAACACTTTATTTGAAGGGGCTTGCATAAGACTGACATGATACTGTCATAAACATGACATAACACCTGTCATGAACATAAAGAAGTATTTATGAATCTTTATAACTGTTGTTAAAGTGTCATTCGGTAAATAATGACATTTTTAATGCAAAGTTGTTCTAAAAATTGCATTGAAAGTCCATTAAAAGTGCCAACTTTGCATGATATTGTAAATTATGATAATTTAATGTAAAGTTAGCATTTTTAATGGACTTTCAATGCAACTTTTAGAGCAACTTTGCATTTAAAATGTATTATTTACCGAATGACACTTCATGACAACTGTCAAAAACATTCAAAAAGACTTCTTTATGTTCATGACATAAACCTGTTATGTCATGTTTTTGACAGTGTCAAGTCAGTCTTATGCACACCCCTTCAAATAAAGTGTTACCGATGTGTGAGGCTCACCTGAAGAGAATGAACATATGATTAATTTTTCATAGTGATCTTAATTTAGTATTTTAACAATCATGCTAGAAGTTATTCACATACACATTGAAACCAAATATTTGAGTTTAGTTAGTTATCTGTCTATCTGAGACTCTTCATCCACCCTGTCTGACGGTCGTAGTCAGAGGCCCCAGTGGGGCCGACTGTATGGCAGCCAGACTGCTCTATGGCAGCTGTAGTTACAATACAGCCACCACCATCAGTGTGTGAACAATTTAATCTAATGTAAAGAGTTTTACAGTTCTCTGGACCAGATGAACCGCTTTGCAAGGAGAGGCCGCTTGCTATTTATTTTTAAAACTACTCAGTAAATACATTATTGAATCTTCACCCTTCTACATCCTCCTCACAGATATTATCAAAATGTTGTGTGCAAAGACTCACGACTACTCCGTTGATTTAAATATTTCAGTTGTACCACACCGATTCAAAAAGAGGTGGAGTTAATCAATAGCCGAGACTCAGTGGTAGATGATGCAGCCCGAATGCTGTGCACAAAAATTACCAGGTGTAAAGATTCACATTGAATATGGTTTCAGTTTTGCACCGTTTACTACTTTGCTGCTTTTGTCTTCAGTTCCGTTATGGAAATTCATATATTTTATCAGTTTAACTTGCTTGTCACAGAAACAATGAAAGCAATTTTAGTGCCAAACATACTTCATGTTTCTCTACAATACTTGCAATCAAACGTTTCTGAAAGGGATTTGTAAAAACAAGGCCACCTCTGAAAGAGTGAAAGCAAACCGTTTGCAGATGCTAAATTTCAAACACTCAACCTATTGAGTCACCGTGACCTGCAGCGTCGGATGGTCTGTGACCCTCGCAGCTTGAGAATGACAGCAGGTTCAGTCTGGCAGAAATGAACCGAGGTTAAAGAGGCAGGCGTTCTCAACGTCTATAGGTCAATCACAGTTCAGCTTTGACGCATTGAAACCGTTTCCAGGCCACAAACTAATTCTAGGCAGGACTTTGAATAAGTTACCTAAACTTTGTGGAGGTCATTTGCTGAATGCTCTGTGCAGAGAAATTAAGGTTTTCTTTTGATGGACGTCTCACATGTTTGAAATTGCAAAACATTTAGTCCTGTTGATAATGAAATATTATTTATAAAAGTAGTCAGTTAAAACTCCACTCTTTGATAATTTTTTCTGGCCAAACTATGTCCTATGAAGGCAAAAGAAAAGGTAAATGTAGATCTCCTACAGAGTAGACAAACTGTTAGAAAACACAAAGCGTCACTCAGGAAAGAGTACAAACTCTTAACTTTAAATGACTATGTCATGTGGAGCTACAATAAATAATAGGCAAGTATTGTTGTGATCCAAGTAAAGAAGCAGAACAATCAAATAATCAAAACCACAGGTTATCTGGGAAGGGAAATAAAAGTGACAATCATCCCTGCAAGGCTAACAGAAGTCATGCAATCAATATCAGAGTGACGCTCAACTTAGTCACAAGGTTTGCGGTCCTTGGCTATTTGAAAAGCATTTTCACTACCCATGTTCAGGCCTAATTCCTTCTTCAATTAAACAATCAAAAATATTGCTGAAGTCCAGATTATTTGTCTGGAACATTTTGGCAACAAGGCAGTTCACTTAACCCTTAGGAGATCAATTCAAGCCATTACATTACAGTGTCAAAATAAAGCAAAGTAGTGAAAAGTTGTAATCCAGACTAAAATTAATCAATGTTACGTGCTAAACAAATGACTTTGTAGGAAAATCAGAGTTTCAGCAGATTGCTGTTTTCTAGACGTTTGTTCCAAATTAGAGCATCTCTGTTTGGTGGAAATGTTCTGTAAATAATTCAAAAAGTTCTCTAGCTGATAGAGGACTAACTTTGTAATTGTTTTTATGTGACTCTAAAGGTTCAGCTCTGGAACATTTCAGCTCTGGAACATCTGCGTGAATCTGAGTTCACCCAGATTCTGGGCCTGATCAATAGTTTAGCTGTGGTAGCTGAAGATTTGCAATGACTCTTGAATCTTGATATATAAAAATGATTGCTTCGTCATTGTTTCTGTTCAGCTAAAGGAAGTTATTCTTAATAGAAACAATTGTTTTTTCCCATGAGTGTTATCGCAATGCTGTTGTCAGATCTGTAGTTTCCTTTGTTTCTTTTTTTTACGGTTTAATTTTACAGTATTGTTTGACTTCTTATCATTGCTTCTGCTCTTCCCTCATTCAATTTGGATAAATAATTAAGTATTTATGTGGATGCCATTAAAGATTTTGACACAGGTAATCTCAATACAGTGGTGAGCACAAAAACTGAAAGACTTGAAAGTGGTTATTCATTGTAAAGACCCTGTATAACTGCTGAACTGCAGCTTTTCAATCACTTTGCTGATGAATTGGAGTCCGGTGATTGACCTGTAATTTTCTAACAACGACTTATTTAGATTATTCTTTTTATCAGTGGATTCATAACTTCAGTTTTTAAAGCTGGATGGAAAACATCTGATGAGTTTACAGTTTCAATTAGAGTTTAAGAGAATTTGAATCAATTAGAACCAACATATCACTGCCAACTAAAGTTCAAGAGCAGATGGAAAAGTCAAGAAAGTCAATCTGCCGTGTTTGAAATGGTCACAAATACATTTCTAACATGTAGTCCTCCAAAACGAATGTCCATCGTTCCCAAAATAGCACATCTAATTCCATAAATTCAAGCTAATAACACGAGTACTCTGCATCGAGGCGGCCCGTATCCTTTTTGGTTATGCTTACGTTTTGGTTTCAACATAAATTTCTTACTCTAAGCCACACAAAACAGCCTCAGCTGTGTTTTATTTAAAAATTTTTAAATCTTAGTGGTAGTGAAAACTCAGGGAAATGTATTTTTTTTTGTTGTGACTCTTTCTGTCAGTTACTTTTTTCTTTTTTTACTTTCACAAGAAATGTAATTTTATTTTTGGGTTGGCACGTCAGGACCCCCTATTGTACAAGATTGTTGAAGGCTTTAAGATTTTTAGACTTGTGCGCACATGTGTATGTGTGTGTGCGTGTGTGTGTGTGTGTGTGTGTGTGTTTTCTTGGAATCTACCTCTCGGCCGTCTTAGGTTACCAATCCACCTCTTCCTTGGAGGTGTCAGGGTTGACTTGCCCTAAATATAGAAGCTGCCATTTACCTTCAATCATTTTGTTCATAGTAAAACAAAAACCAATACATACATTGCAACATCGTAAGACGAAGAATAACACTTTGTATGAACTAGATTTTTATTTATTTTTTTATTTTATTTCCTGTTGCTACATTGTGCACGTCCTTATAAGAGGAGTAAAATCATTTTGGTGCACAGATTTTCTGCTTGCTGTCAGCCACATGACACCCACTGGGAAGAGGTTCAGTCTCTGCCTGCAGATAATCCCTTAGAAAACATTTTCAACATTGTCTTATTTTAGATGCCAGCAGGTAATTGATAGCTGAACTTAACAGAGCAAACTTAATATACAAGATATGAGATGGCAAAACATCAAATCACATGCTTTGTTATTTCATAAACCAGGTACAGGCTGTAAATGTGCTACAAGCGTAAATGACACTGGTTTGCTCATCAAAACCTGTTTTTTTTCTGTCCATTAAACCTGTCCTCACCTTCACACCCAGACACTATTTCTGTTATCTTTACAGAAACGACTTAACAAGAGCTGCGATACTAACTACTGTGCA
The DNA here is from genome assembly GCA_903067075.1 of Micropoecilia bifurca. Lineage (NCBI taxonomy): Eukaryota > Metazoa > Chordata > Actinopteri > Cyprinodontiformes > Poeciliidae > Micropoecilia > Micropoecilia bifurca. The sequence continues at coordinate 8,728 of CAEGAF010111797.1, forward strand.
ACAATTACACACAGGCGTTTTCTCCGGGTCACATGTTAATAAGAGGGCCGGCGCGGTAAAGTCGGAGGAAGACTGTAATTGTGGTCATTGTGAAACTGTTCCCTGACATGCAGTCACACCTGGCTGGCTGGCGGCGTGGTGAGAAGGAGAGGATCCCCCACAGTCCCCTGTTATTGCTATGCTGAAATGCTGCAGAGTTACAGCGAGGGGAGAGAACAAGGAAGGCTGTGGAGCGCATAGAAAAGAGAGCATGTTCTTTCTCCCCGCACAGTGAAATACAGCGAGAGGGCGAGACGGGGAGTAGGATCGGCGGCCCAACAAGACATGTGTCACAGTGTGAGGAACAGTGACACGCATCTCCTCAATCTCCGTATCATCAGACTCCGCTCGAGACGTGACTGGAGGCATTTAAGCTTCGTGCTCTGTGTGTTTTACAATGCACAAATATGTGTGCTGCATCCAAAGAAGGCAGCGTCAGACAGAAAGAAGATGATCCTGTAGTGGTGTGATACAGGTGCTGCCAAAACTTTAGGCCATCTTTTTGTCCCCCCACCCCCACCCCTTCTTTTTGGGAGAAACTTTCTATGTGTGAGTGCAGGAAAAGGGAAAAGAGAAAAAAAAAGAGACTTCTTTTTCTTATGCTAATACAGGTAGAAAAGAAAAGCGGGGAAGAAGCACATCCGACCCATGCACCGAATTCGCAGTAAATCACATCCTGAACGTGTGGAAAAACACAAGGAAAAAGATAGCTTTGTTCTGGGGGGGAAAGTGCTTACTAACATACTTTTTTTTTGTTGAGATGAGCATGAGATTTGTGGGTGTAAGCTCTGTCTAAATGTGCAGAGGCTGATGTTAGATTCCCGCTCAAAAGGAGAAGGGTGTGATGTTGCTGATTTTTTTTTTCTTTTTTTTTTTTATAGTTTCACGAGAGAAAATTTTTTTTAGGTGCTTGCATCCAAATGGTAGATCTCATGTAAGCCACGTCTTGAAGTTTGATATACCACAAATCAACGCTTATACTGCTGTACTAGTAAAAAAAAGCAAACTAAAAATAAACATTCGGCCACATCAAGCAGTGTCCATAATGGACCAGAACAACTCTGCCACCCGTTTTCTTAAATCATGCAAAGCGTCAGTGAGCCCTCACAGCCTCTGCACTTTGATGATAACACAGCCGTTTAAAACACAATCATTTTTAAGAAAATTTACATTGTGGTGGGTTGTTTCCCCAATGAAACTGGGAGGCTTTTGATGAAGGATTAAGAAAACTGGTGATCATGTCTGTATGCCAAAAGGGTTGCTGGAACGTCTCCAAAACGTCTAATTTAATATTTATTCTATTAGCTTCACTTTGCTCCTATTTTGCACATTTCAAAGGTTTTCATACCCCTTGAGCTTGTTTCTATTTTGTTACATTACTAACAATATATTCAAATTTTATTTTGTGTGATATATCAAAACAATTATACATCATTGCAAACTGGAAGGAAAATTACACATTGTTTTCAGTTTTATCTTTTTTTTTTTTTTTTACAAATAAGAACTTGTAAAAAGTGGGTTGCATTTTTATCAACCTTTACTTAAATGACCCTGAATAAAACCCAGTAATTACATTAAAAATAGGGCTGAATAGAGGAACAGCTATTTGCAAAATTCCCTTGCAGCAATGAGGTTAGATGTTATATTCTGATCTGGGATCTTCCTGCATCTTCTCCTGGTCCACTGTGCATCAACCTGAACACACCATTGAACATAAATAGAGGAAGCTCCCTTTTACGGGGATGTTTTTCTTCAACATCAACAGGGAAGCTGCCCAGAGTTGATGGGGAAGATGGATGGAGTTAAATACAGGTCAACATTGGAAGAACACCTGAAAGACGCTGTGAGTCTGAGGTGAAAATTGACCTTCACTGACCCTAACACAGATTCTTTCCAATCTTAACTAATATTATCTGGTTTATTTCAAGCTCTAACTGTAAGGAAAGATCAGCATAGCAAATGCACTTTTTTTCTGATTTACATTTCTGCAGGTTTGTTACAAAATATTATAGTAAATTGAAGTGACTTTTTTATTATTTTATTCATTTTATGATTAAGTTTAAGTTTAAGCTGTTCCTTCTTTGCAGTCCTTATTGTTAAGCCTAGATTGCTCACTTACTATCACTATCACTAATGTACAGCTTTATAAATAAACTGACAGATGAATCAATTATACCAACATACTTATACTTTACTTCATTTAATAAAAAAAACAAAAAAAATTGATATATATATATATGTGTGTGTGTGTGTGTGTGTGTGTGTGTGTGTGTGTGTGTGTGTGTGTGTGTGTGTGTGTGTGTGTGTGTGTGTGTACCATTCTTTTTTTATTGTGAATGAACTGTGTTGATTTCTTCCTTCTAGGTGTTGAAGCAGGGATCTGCCTCAAACATACTGTCAGAAACTCACACTGAAAGGCTGCGGACCCAAATCTGGAGTAAGAAGGGAAGGTCTGTAGCGTGAAGCTGAGCGACAGCAGCAAGTAAACTCTTTGACAGTGGATCAAAGATGAATGGAGAGGGTCAGAGTTTACAGCTGGTGTGGCAGAGGAGCGCAGGGCAAGCAGCATATATATATGGAATCACATGGTGGTCAGAGGGATATTGTGAGCATATACAGACAGTTGCATTCAGATATGCACACTTATAACTGAGAGTTTTCTGACACTGCAGGACCTCCACCTCAACGTGTCAGAGAGAGAGAGAGGGAGAGAAATTAAATTCTTTTCAATCAGAGCTACTTTCACAACGTCAGTGCAGACGTATTCAGACCGACTTTAACCGTCACGCAAAGGTTTTAATTTGAAACTCAGTAAGGAAAAATGGCACAGAGCGTTTTCATCATTGTATTCTGCTCCGGCCCACTCCCATTGCAAGGTAACAAATTAGACCTCCAAGATGTGATGAGGGATCTTTCATATTGCGGCTAATAGTGACAAATGGGTCGGGGTGAAAGCTGCAGCACATCCATAAATGTGTGGCAGTTTCATTTTTGCAAAGGCCATTCAAATCCATCCGATTGAGCATGATAATCACGATTATGGACTGTTTTTCCCCTTTCGGGGGTGAAAAGGTGCAAAGCTGATGATTTCGAGATCAAAAGTCCAAGAAAAGAAAATCAACTCTTCCTCTTCTTTTTGGTCACTAATTGCATCTTGTTCTGAGCCAGTGGCCCCTTTTTTTCCCCCACGTGTCAAGGATGTTAGCGGAATATTTAGAGTGAAATGTTGACGCAGTCAACATAAGGGGAGCTAAATATAAAATGGCTGCTGTTATGCTAATGGATGCCACTGAATAATTCAAGCGTGGATGATAATAAAAATGGAAAAACAGGGGACCTGTCGAGCTACACCGCTGCATGTGTCACGACAGGGCACTAATTTGCTGTCAAGGCTGATACCCCACTTGACTCCCACCCCCCACCCACCTTTACAATTCAGCTGTGAAGATTAGTAAATATTGTGTCTGTCTCCCTGCTTCTTGTACACATTTTGGAGAAGTCGCGAGCATGTCTGGTGGGCCCTGAAAGCCTGGGGAAGTGGAGTGGGAAAGCCTTGCTGCTTTGCTCTCTACTCTCTGTCATGTGCTCTCAGCAAAAGCTGAGGCAGGGTGGGGAAGAACAAGCTCACCTCCTCCCTGCACGCTGCAGGGCCTTTGGGGATGACACACTGGGTTGAAGGCCACATCAAAAGGCAAAGGAAACACTAGAGAGACAAGAGCGGGTCTTCAAATTGGGGAAGGGCTTCCTCTTTTTTGTCTCGCAAATTATCTTTCCCTGCTGTTGCCATCCTGTCACCCAAGCCTTTCTTTCTCAGTCAGCTCTTATCGCTTCCTCTGTTTTGTGGTGTTAAACCAGAGCCTTCCCATTATGCATGCGTGCATTACTTTCACCTTCCAGAAATGGTCACATTGCAATCTGTCATACTGCCTGCTTGACTGCTGCAAACCTGTATGATGTAAATTTTCCCATCTGATCTGCTGACTGGCGTATGCTGTTGACCCTACGGTGAAGAGCCAACCCCGTGTAGCCTAATTTTGGTGTTGCGCAACAGTGGGCGACACTGAAATGCACAGCCAACAAATGCAAATGCACAGCCAAAAAAGAGACAGAAAAAAAGCTTTTATGTTAAAGAAATACAATATGGATGTGCCCTTGGGCAAGGAACTTATCCTCTCATTGTCTATCATTGTGTGTTGGTATATGAATCTGTTCGGGTTTTACAATGTAGCTGGGTGAATCTGATTCTTTTTTATAAAAGCTTTGAGTGGTTTAGTGACTGTAAGATTCTAATACTGAATAAGTTTAGTCCATTTCTCATTTATTGCCTTCTGTGTGGCTTTAGAGAAAACTGCATAACTCTTAGTTCAACACGGTTACTCAAGAGAGCTAAACTAGGAACAGGGGTATGACATCCCTGAAAATCCATCCATCCATCCATTTTCTTGACACCCTTGTCCTTTAGTGGGGTCGGGAGGGTTGCTGGTGCCTATCTCCAGCTAACGTTCCGGGCGAGAGGCGGGGTTCACTCTGGACAGGTTGCCAGTCTGTCACAGGGCAACACAGAGACAAACAGGACAAACAACCATGCACACACACACACCTAGAGGCCAAATAACCCGACAGTCATGTTTTTGGACTGTGGGAAGAATCCGGAGTACCCAGAGAAAACCCACACATGCACAGGGAGAACATGCAAACTCCATGCAGAAAGGCTGGGGCTGGGAATTGAACCCAGAACCTTCTTGCTGCAAGGCAACAGCTCTACCAACTGCGCCACTGTGCAGCCATCCCTGAAAATCAATCTTTCAAATTTCTTATCCTAAATTAATTTTACCTGCCAGATCCTTCTGAAGAACCATAGAAAATAATAGCTGTGCACAATCTTGGTAAAGTTTGTTGGCATATTGATGCTCATTTTTACTACAGTCCATGACAATTATTGTTGTAACTGTATTTTAATCCACTAATCACTGACTTAAGAGCATTTTAAATACCACAAAAGTAACACTCAAGTCAGTGTTGTTTATAAACTGTTTATAAACATGTAATAAATAATTTGTATACCATAAAATTTAGTTATTTAAATTTAAACGAGGCTTGTTTCTCAGATTAAAAATACCTTTGGGATGAAATAACCTTTACATAAGTGTTTGGATTTTTTTTATTGGTCTGATGACGTGTTCTAATCTTAACTTCTATGCTTGCATTAGCTGTAAGCAGGAAATCCTCATAATTAAGAGAAACATGGGTTTGAAAACATCAGTGTGGGTAATTAATCTATATAATGATGTTTGAATAGAGTTACTAAAATAACTTACTGAGTAGAAGGAGTCTAGGTCAAGCAAAATAAATAAATAAGAAAAAAAGGGAAATATGACAATGATTATTTAAAATTTGGATTTTTATGGGATCTGAAAATGCTCCACTGTTGTCTGCAAAACTGTGGGCGTTTATTTATTTATTTATTTATTTATTTATTTATTTATTCATTTATTTATTTATTTATTTATTTAAATTTCTCAACATCGGTGAAACATGTATCAATGGAGCATCAGGTATAGCAACAGCAAAAATGTTACATAAAAAAATTGTGATTATGTAATTAGGTGACCGTTGGGGGCACAGCAGGATAGCTCTCCCACACTTTGAAAACCACTGTTGTTTAAGATTCGGCTTTATGACTGTACATCAATACAACACAATGAAGCAAAATGGTGAGGATTTCAGTGAAAAAAAAAATCTTTCTTCAGATAAAAGAGATCAGACAGCACCAGCAGCAAGGGAGCAGCACCTGTCACATTACTTGACGCCCAAGGAGCAGAATTGCTCAGCAACGCCCGTCCATGGGTCTCCGTTCAGTTTCCACGGTTACCAACCACTGGTTCATGACAGGCCAAGGATAGTATGAAATCACAAGCATTTTTTCTGGGACCCATTTCATGCTATTCCATGCTGTTATACAAGCAGAGCTGCTGAGAATTTGTAGAGATTAGTGCTTTACTCAACAATAACCACCGGACAAAGGGCTTTTACTCTTTCATCAGCTTACAAACAATCTGTAGCATAACACTGAATAAATGGGGATTAAAAACTTACTCACGCCTCTGAAGATAACTATTAGAACTATGTATACAACAAGTTCATTTGAAAGCCTGTCCTCTGTAAATTTCAATGGTTTTAGGTTTCCCCGGAAACCTAAAACCATTGGTTTCATGCAGCCCAAATACACTCTAAAAAGTGTATTTGGGCTGCATTTCATCTTATGGACTTATTTACATTAATTTCACTTAATTCTTTGGCTTTTGCTATGGCAACTTACTTTTTTGTGTTCATTTAACTCAAAACTTACAAATCTTTAACCTAAAGGAACTTTTCACTATGACGTCACTTAAAACAATTGAGTTCAATGTGAGTTTCGTGCCTTAATTGTTGGTACATTGTGTGACGTTTGATTTTTTGGGATGTTTGATTAATTGCACTGGTTTCTTTCTCCTTTTTTTCTTTTATGAAAGGACATATTTTGTTTCAACATAACTCAAAAATCAGCATCCAATCATATGAAAGGTGCTGCATAAATAAAGGCTTTTAATAAAACTTTAGGCATAGTTGCACTGACCTTATCTTTTTCCAGTATTACTTTGATTTCTAACTGAGGTAGGCATACGAATATAGGCCTAACTTATGTGTTTCCCTTAATTAAAACAAAAAAAAATGAACAACATATGGAGGGAAATAGTAAAAAAAACAAAAAACTCCAAAATACTTAGAATCGAACATCACCGATGCATCTGCCCTATTGATAGATCTAGACTTGGACAATTATCGAGCACGAATCCTTCATTACTACACAAAACAAATATAATTTAAAATTTAACGTGTCTGAAGAATATAAAATAACAATTAATCTGCCACAGGAAGCTTGACAGAGCCCTCAAAGGATGTGGACAGCTAGTTTCTATTTCAAAAAACACTAAATATAACTGTTATAAGGCTACTGTATACAATACAATTTTTTTTATTTTTGCTTGTGCAGAAATCTTTGTAACTGTAGTGTCTTAACAGTGATGTCTACTGCTTTACCTTATGAACATGCTTCATTGCGTGAGCAAAGATGTTGTTTCATACTTACCAAAATATAAACACAATCTTTAAAAGTGTATCAAGACGTGACAGTGCTGGCGGGAACCATTAACTTTTCATTTGTTTCATTCTCTTGTTTTGCTGCCTTTGCACTCCCTGTGTGCTGAGTCCACTGCTGCTCTCATTAGGCACATCCAACTCTTCCCCTGACTTTTTTCTGCACTGTCCCTGTCCTGGGAATGATCTCACTATTTAGTATTGTCCCCAGGTATTGCTGCTGCATTTCCTACTGCTTAATCCGGATGCACCCATAAATAGAGCCCTCGCTTCCTGGCCTACCACTTCATAATTCCCAGCTTTCCACCAGGCATGTCGTGGCTCTTTCTCCGTCTCCAGACTCAACTGCGGAGAGCCTCCTGAGACGGATGCAAAAATGCAGGTCTAATCTTTTACGCTCGCTTTCAGTTTAGCAGCATTAATGCTATTTCACACAGTCATAAAGATGAATAATATGTACTTAGCAAAGGTTTTTGTGTTCAACAAAAACGTCTTAGAAAAGCCAACATTCCTTGTCTTTGTCTTCAAACTTGATTGGCTGCTCCTGGGCTTGGTGGTGAGTCTTATTTGCTTCCCTGAGTCCCTCCTCTGAAAATTTAACTGTATAGTCAACTCATGGATTATGCCCACATCACCTCTATTTATAGTTGTCGTAACCTGTCCAATTTGCCACATGTTTTAGATCTGACCTTCAAAATGTTATCGTTTCCCTCTCTCTATTTTTTGGATCAAATCTTTCACCAATACTGCAAGGCCATCTGTCCCTCCATTCTCGGCCTAAGTTGCTTTGACAAAACACAAAGGTCAATAAATACATTGTCAGTTAGAATCAGTGATCATATTTGAATAAACAGGCATGTAGCAGTATTGTTAATAAATGTAACGCAAACATTTTAAGCATAAATAAGATGAAAAACAAAAATGCCTATCTGTTAAAAAAAAACATCAGCTTCCAATTTCAGATAATTCTCTACCTAGGATATTTCCATTATTTTTCATAAATGAAGTACATAGAATCTCAAACACATGTTTTAAACCAGTGTATTCCATGTGCTCTACTAAAACATTGGGTGAAAAGTTTTTGAACGCCTTCCATAAATTAACAAAGTTAAATATTTTATATTTGTTGAAAATCTGAGTCTTGTGGTGGCCTGGGCTTGCTCCTCTGGCATAGTTTTGTCATTACTTAACATTATGCTACATCCTAGAGGCGTTTTGCTAAGATAAAAAAGAAATATGCAGTGCAAGTTGAGTGTTAGTTCATAATTTAATAACCAATTCTATAATTAAAATCCACATTATTGTGCAATGAAGATGATATTAATATAAAAACATAACACCATTTGCATAAGATTGCATTTCAGATCCATGCCTCACAGAAAGCAGCATTATCAAAAGCTGAGAACTCAGCCATTCATTCATCCCTCATTGTCTTCACTCTGTGTAATAAATGTAGCTGTAATCACAAAAGCTCCTCGCTAATGTTGTGACCTTTAAAAAAGGGTAAGAATCTAATATATAGGCTAAAAATTATACTAATTTCTCAACAATTTCTGCCTGAGATGAAGACATACTCTATTGTCCACTCATAGGCATGAAGAAAAAAAAAAGGAAATCAGAGCCGGTTACATCTTTCTGTGGGCGTGAAAAATATGAGGTGCAATATTAAAAGAAGGAAAATCCAATGTGTGAAGCAAAGACCTGTAGACCAGATAATGTAGATGATGTCGATGCCAGTAAAATAGTTGGCATCAGATACGGAGGAGAGATTGCCCTTGAAAACTAGGTTTGTCTGATGCAACAGCAAACTCACAGTCAGTGTCAAGAGCCATTTTGAATCTGCAGCTCTGCAAATATGTTTAACAGTGACAGTCTTCATCTGTCTCCTGTTTTTGAAGCCTGACTCTTCACATTTCCAAGCAAAGTGCATCCTCCTTTGTTGTTGTTGGGTTTTTTTTCTTCTTCTTCTTCTTTTTTGTCATTTAACTTCTTTTTAAAATCATGCAGGTCCCAGCCTTTTTCTTCTTCTTCTTTTCTTTTTCGTCAGGGGATTTGTTCCTCCGAAACAGATATTTTCTGGCACTACCCTAATGAGATCGTCTCACCGTTTCCATGGTGACAGTCGCAAAACTGTCAAGTTTCTGCTCTTTAAAAATCTTGAGAGGGATGTTCTGCAACTGTCAGAGCTACATTTTCAAACGGCACGTCGTTTCCTTCAAAGGTGAACTATTCAGGGTTTTTTGGGGGGTGGAATATAGGAGGGGGTGAATTCAGCCAGTTTGTGACTGCTTTTATCAAAACACGCAACCCCACAATGTCGAAGAATGTGCCGACTGTTGAATAAATAAAGTGAAAACATAAGCGGCTGAGCCATCGTTAACTTGTTGGTTGTTTTTTTTTTTTATTTATTGCGACACTTTATGCAGCTTACACTGCAGAATTTGACAATAAAGCTGATCATACAGTTAAGAAACAAAAAAAACTATTAGGTTTTTATGTAATGCGTTGCAAAAGTAGTTTTGAACTTTTACACATTTGGTCATGTTACAACCACAAACTAAAACAATAAATTGCCTTAATATTTCATATAATTACAGCTGCTCTTCGAACCAGTCAGAGGTTTGGAAACATTGGTAAACAAAGTAAAAACCAATAAAAGCACCCAGCAGGTCCCAGAAAGGATGGTTAGGTTATTTAGAAATCTCCACATTTTTCACCATCTCACACAGCAATGTCAACTGAATTAGAGCTGAGATTGGCACAATAGCAGACTTGCCAAGACGTTACCTACCATACAACTTAACTTTTGGGGCTTGGTAAGGAGAGCGTTAATTGGAGAAGCAACCAAGAAGTCGATCTTTATTGTGGTAGAACTGCAGAAACCCATGACTGAATCTGTTGACTACTAATAATGATGGACTCCACAAATAATTGTCAAGGAGCAAGCAATTGTTGAACACCAAAATAAAGTCTTTTATAGATTTTTCCAGAGGACATAGAAAATATGGTCTATATCCACGTGCACTTTACAAGCCCTACAGTGAAACATGGGGATTGGAGAATGATTTGATTTGAGGTTTCTTTTGTTCAGCAGTGGTGAGAGTTAACAGGCAATGAAATCCTGACTACCTAAAATGCACTTGAGTTTTTTTTTAGTTATATCATGACGAAATGTGGAAAAGTCCAGGGGGAAAGAATAATTTTGCAAGAATTGTACAAATAAAATTCCTCCATGTGCTCATTCCGTAAAAGACACGACGGCTTCTAAGAAAACACACCTGGTGCATGTTCATAGCTCTCACCAAACCAAACACAAATTTTTGCTTTCGCTGCCGACGAGGCGGAGAATCTCAAACGCCGGCCACTTTCCCAAAATTAAACATAGGCTATGTATTTTTTAAGAAATGCAGTGCCGACCTTCACTGACATCAATAAGGCACAGAGTACTTTGATTCGTGCTCCGGTTTAAGAGCTACTGCCCTCCAACAAGGTGAATGTGACCACAGAGGACACTGAGGGGCTGAGGAACATCAAAGCTTAACACATTCCAGGCCTTTGTAGCGAGATGACTCGTGTGTCTCCTCGGTTGGACTTGAAGGTGGAAAATGCCACGGTCCCAGATGAACGTGTAAGGCCTGCATATGAGCCCTGTCAAACCACGGCTTTTGTACCTGTCTGCTTTATGTTGCTGACCACTTCTCCTGGTGGAGAAACATTACACAATCGCAGTCTCCCCTTCGGTTCCAGTTTTCCATACAGAAATCCATGCAGGGACTTTAGAAAAGTACGCACACAAAAAGGTGTAACTCAGGTTGTGGCAAATATATCCTGCATCTTCCACTAAGATGGACTCTCACAAACACTCGCAGACTAAGAAGTCTGTAATTGATCACATTTTTTTTCTTCCTTGTCTTCACAGTTTCTTATTCTCCCTAAATGTCCTCATTTCTGTTCACACATATTTTGGCGCGCTGAACCGTGTGAGAGACGGTCCCTTTTTGTCAGGCAGATCCAGACGTCAATCAGACAGCAACATGGCTTGCTTCCCCGTGATTGGCAGGTGATGCAGATGCACATTTCAGGAGATGAGTCGCAACGACACAGAAAACCAGCAAAAAAAAAAAAAAAAAAAAAACACAATGTGGGTCGGAGGAAAACTGGGCGAACACTGGGGTTATTGCAGAAGGCAAAGACAATGGGAAGCAGGCAGTGGTTCATGCAAGGACAGCAGTTGTGATTTAATTAAAAAAAAAAGGAAGCCAAGTTTTCTTTTACAGCTGTTTGGTCTTAAAACATCCTAAGTCCCAAGTAAGTGTAGCAATATTTAGGAGAAATGCTGCCTGACCAACTCACTCAGGTTCCCTTTATGTATGTAACTTCAATGGTGCTACACCAACTCCATAAGCATGTCAGTTAATGGAAAAAAAAACTAATAAAAAATTTGTTTTTCCAGTCTGATCATTTTGGACAGGTTGACCTCTTTTTCTGTCTTTTTACAATGTGCAATAAGTGCAATAATCTTACACTTAGGAAAACCCAAATTTTCCAAACCTCCACTGACTAAAACAGAAAACCATCTTTGTGCTCTCAAAACATTTGTACCTGTGGCCTAACGCCCCGGTCACGTTTGGCCCAGTTTTGTCAGTTGTTAAAAGTTTTTTGATCCAAACAACATTTAGTCAGAGGTTTTCCGTGTGTAAGTTCTGCAGTCGGAGCTTGTCACCCTGTTGCGGATAGAACGAAAGAGAAATTAAGGGGCTAATCTTGGCCGGTGGCTGTCGGTGGGCAGCAGGCCACGGGGCAGGTGAGAGGTGAGAGGCAGCGATGCAAGAGCAGAGGAAGGAGGGGAGGGAGGGAGGCTAAAGGCTGACTCAGGCAGCCTGCAGCTTCTGACCCCTCTCTGTACGCCCCATCCAACAAACCAAGACAAACAGCCTTCACATCTGTATTTCCAAACTTTGACCCAGAATGCCAGTCTGTCATTCATTTAGAGGCTGAAAATTAAAAAATCAGTTTTGTAGAGTCCTGCCATCTTAGAGGAGCAGAAAACTTGCCGGTAAACTTGTAGGCTAAAAATGTTTCTCGACACAACAGTGGAAATTCAAATGTATCTTTCCCCTCCAGAATTGTTCTATTTTTGTTTTTCCTTCACCCCCCTTTCCTCTTCTCTCCTCTCCTCTCCTCTCCTGCTACTGTCTGTCTCTTCCTCTTCAGCTGGCATTCTGCAAAGGGAAATGTCAAGGTCAGCTTTGTCATTCAAAATCAGAAATCTTAGTGTCATATTTTGCCTCTTCGTGTGAGAAACTGGACTAGTTTCACTTTTTGAGATTAAGACGACAATCGGTAAAAACACCGACTTTGCACAGTTGCGTTTAAATAAAGAGGGCAGAATATAAATGGAAGCTTAAATTATTCTTCAAAAGCAGTGTGGATTAATTACACAACTGATTGGGATTTGAAAATCCCAGCATGTTTCCAGTCCATGGAAGAACATAACCTTGTGTCATTATTCATCATTTTTGAAAGATTGCTGTCGCCATTTACACACCAGTTGTTTATATTACTGGTATGTCCAAGCATCATATAGACTTTCCTAGTAAGCTTAAATTCTATTTCATACTTTAAGTCTTTTCTTTTGTGAAGAGATTTTTAAGAGACTACTAATTTGTTATTACACAGAGTGTTTTGAAAATGTTTTCACACTGCACACTTCCATAAACATGCCAAGTCGTGCCCCTCCAGCTGCCCCTCTGGGACATTAAAAGCATATTTACTTGAACTGCAGCCCTTTAAGTGCCCCGATCATTCCCTGTGTCACAAGCAATCCGCCAAGGCCACCGCGTATTTAATTAAAAAGACAAGGTTTACCCAAGAATATATCCCTCCAGCATTCCACATACATTTCAATGAGATGCATCTTATTTCTGCTGCACAAGGAGAGTGATGGAATTTCAAATGGCAGCATAATTATGGTGTGCTTTTCCTTCTGACAGAAAATCAGTAGCCAGTCCTCCAGGTGAAGTAAGCTTGGCTGACTTGAGCTTATTAGAGGCCATCAAGGGAGAGAATACACTTTTAACAACATTGACATGAACTGTTAGAAAAGAGCTCTATTAGCATATATCTAAGCAACGGGGCATGCACGTCATGCTATTTGTTTGGAAGAAATTGTTTAGGAGTCAATTATACATCAACAGTTAGCAATCGGTTAAGAAATTTGTTGCTCTTTTGTTTAATTAAGAGAAAAGTCACACCGGACCAGAGTGACCCTATGTGAAATGCTAATTACCTTTAGCCATCTTGTTGTTTCAAAACGGCTAGCCAAAACCAGGCCTGTAACTTTAAGAAGTCAAGAAATGAAGTTGAAGAAAGTGTCACAATTAATTAGACTTTAAGTTTAGTTTGATTCTTTTGATTCTGCTGTAGAACCCATCTTGTTGCTCTTTTCAATTACAAATGCCTCGGCTTCAGTTTAATTCAGTTCAGTTTCATGCTCTTCCACAGCTGTTTCCCATCTGTAATCAAAGATCCCAATATTAGACACTCTTTGGTCCAGTTACTCGATATCAGATCCTCTGTACTCCAGGGGTGAGCTGGCCATCTTTTAATTTTAAACTCATGTCTTTATAAAATAAGAACATTTTCCAGAATAGACGAAATCAAAACACTTTTTTTTAAATCATCTAAGCCATTATTTAACTGTTAGGTGCTGGTGATAAAATGTTGTTGTATGATCTAAACTGTGGTAAAGTTTGTTTTTTTCCCCCAGATTCAGCTACACAAATACAACATTTTTCACAGACTGCTAGTAACAAACTGTGAAAGAATGTGTGGTTTTATTATTTTATAATGTACCACGCTTTTATCCCTAGCTTACTTTAATAATTGTTCAAAATCAGTTTGGTTCAATTTTTGTTTGTCGTCAAGTGCATGACAAATAACACTGGCATTGACGTTTACATTGAAATTCACAAACTGTCATTACTGTGAGCTGAGGAGCCTCCCAACAGCAGCTTCTAAGCCTGAAAGTCCCCACCAGTCAGTTAAAAAGCAGTCTTTCAGATGAGAGGTATAATGTCTTGAAGAACCAGAAAGGAATTCCAATTGCTTTCTACACAAGCCCTCAGGATTACAATGACCTGGATAGCAGAAAATCTTTACAGGAATATTTGTGTAACTGAAAGTAGGAAACTTTGGATAGACAGATTAGGGAAAAGACAGTTAAGAATCAAACTTGATGCTTTCGACCATGACTCTTGATTAGCCGTCGACCCAGCTTCTAGGCTAACATTTCCCCTGATGCAGCTTGTTTATCTGACCCTTTGCTGCTTCTCACATTCCTCATTTAGTTTCAAAGGGAAGCTGGTGGAGGTAAAGTGAATGGAAAAATTCTGTCTCCATCTGCTTTTAGTGCTCTGTGTTTCAGCCCTGTGGCTTTATCACGCTTTCATTCTGAAGCGCCCTTGAATGAGACACTTGAATTCAGTAAACTGCTAATGCATTCATCGTTGTTTGTAAGACAAAACATGTTAAACACAATAAACATTTTGTCTGACTGTGGCTTGAAAAGCATTTTGAGTGGTCAAGAAAAATAAAACAGGACTTATTCAAATACTTCATTTTTCTTTTCAAATTACACCTTTCCTGCAGCATTCAAACTATGTTCAAAATATGAACACATTTATGTTGTAATGTAAACTTCAGCCTTGTTGGGACATAAAGAAAAAACAAGAATGTCATGATGCTGTTGCCATAAATGGTTAGCAAACTTACTCCACATTTTTGAACCTTTGAGTTAAACTGCTTTGTTTTGCACTGTGGTCTACAACTTTCAATAAAATTCACAAACACTAACTCAAGGTCCTGAAACTTTCTGAGAAATGGGTAGTTGATTATTTGCTCTTCAGTCATCCAGCGAACTGACTTCCTCAAAACCCTATAAAGCAGAAATCAAGGTTAGTATCTTGGAAAATATTAAATTTATCTAATCTACAGTATTAAATGTTCTGCTTCTTCCAGGACCCGGAATATGGGTCATTTAGATACATTTTCTAAAAACTAACAGCAATTGATTGAACTATAGTGCTGGACACATTTAATTAATAATTAGATCTGCATTAAAAGACTAAATGATTTTTGTTTTAGCCTTTTCCAAGTCCTACAAATTATATCGCTTTGTGGTTTCAAATGTAGCCCATCGTAATGACCCATATGCACTAATATATACCATTTAGAATTAGATCTTAATAGGTTTGAAGCTTCAACAAATGTCCATTCAAGAAAATAAGAGTTTTAAAAACATGCAGCCGTAATTTTCATTCATTAAAAGAAAGAATTACATATTATGTTTTGTGTATTTTTTTCCAAATCGGAGTGGTTTGCTTTATTAGAAGCAATCCACTTTAGGATTAGGATAGATTATAAAAAAATGTAAATTAGAGGTACATTTTAATTTTACATTACCAGCTTTAAAACACACACGCACGCACACACACACACACACACACACACACACACACACACACACACACACACACACACACACACACACACACACACACACAAAATTGATCAGACTCAATAATTAAAAATTTTAGTGGACACAATTTAAAAGTACCAAAACAGTAGTATTTGTCTATGTCTTACAATTATTTTTCCTCTTTTATATATATTTGGCAGCCCAAAGACCAAAGATTGTAAGACGACATAAAGTTCTCACAAGAAAACTCTTTGGTTTTTTGTTTTTTCTAATCTGTGTCTTGGTTATTTTAGTAGGCACACCACACATGGACAAACAGCGTCTTCTGCCTCAATCACTGACACAATGCAGGCAAGCCCTCCATACCACTTCACTGTGATGGGCTGCCTCTGACTAGACAGCGCCCCACACATCAAACCAAAGTGGAATGATTACTGGTTACCCAGCCAGCCATGTGTGGGCCGCGGAGCTATGATTTGACAAAAAGCACAATTTGGGGAGACGTTAAGGAGATGACTGCTGTTGATGCAATAATCAGAAGTTGTCTACTGAAGTCACGAGGTGACAGACATTGATGTACACAAACAGCGTACGTGCTTGCAGACATTTAACATTTGCAAAATATAACGCAAAAATACGAAAAAAAAAAAACAGCTAATAAAAACGGAGATTTGTGTTCTAGACAAGGTTCTAGAACTTGTCTCGACTCGCATTCAGAATAATTTGTTAAAATTAATCTGCGATGTGAAAGCAATGATAAAAATGTTGTCTGTCAGAACAAAGTGCACAGTGGTTCAACATAAGTGTTTATTTTCATTAGCACTTAGCAGTTTCTTCGTCGAAGGCGAGGTGAGTGTCGGGCACTTGCAATGCTGTTGCTAGGAGCCATAAACGGAAATGTCAGTCGACTCAGCAAGTGATGAGATTTGACATATGGCATCAAAGCATCATTAGACTTGCACCTGCTGCAGATGAAGTCTGCTCTTTCGCAAGGGGTTCAGCACCAAGGGGAGGCCAATTGAGGCACAGGGAAGGATACGATGACCGGTGACAAACATGCATTGTGTCTGAACCACAATCTGTTCAGTTTTTAAGGATCTCATGAGGGTTCAGCATATGTAGAATGTCATTGAAAGTTTGGTTTTAATTAACTCATGACTATAGTAGGTGGATAAGTACAACAAACTGCGACAATCAGGACTTTTGCATGACTTATCATAAGAAAGTTCAAGATGTTGGTAAATCTGTTTTAAACTAAGAAATGGGATTAGAAAAAAAGGAACATTTTGACCAATTATGCGTCGGTCAAGACACAAATAGAGCAATATTATTCCCATGTCAACTAGAATTCAAATATAACTATACAGCAACTTTTTTGATGTGATACAAACAACTTGTAATTTAAATTCTACTCTGTTTTTGTATGTGGGTGAGTCTTGTTTGACATTTATTCTAAAACTTTGAGCGACTACCCAAATCACAGTGTTTAACATTAAAAGTACATCCAGTGTCCCTGCTAGTACAGCTCACACTATGGATGACTCCTTAGTGATTCAGATGTAAGTACTAGTAGACAAAGTATAGACCACGCATACCTGCCATTAAGGTTTCTGTTCACTCAGTTATTTGCAGAAAATACATGTAGTCACATCACAAAGCGTGTGCTGTAAGGTTGGCAATAAACTAGACATTCACCGATACATTCATTTAATAAACGGATTTCTTCAGATTTCAGCGTGGTTAAAAATTAGCTCCCTGGCATTTTATCTTTACAAAACACAAACTTCTTATAAACTTGCTTGCGTAGCTGAATGGATGCATGACGAAAGAGGAAACAGAGTAAATAACCCTGGAATTTAGAAAGTTCAGCGTCAGTGCAGCTCAGGAGGAGAGATTGCTACAGAAAAGAAAGATGCAACTGGCTGGACACACTGAGTTAAATAACGTTTTATGAACTGAATTTCACAGCATTGTATTATGACTAGGACTAGGACTATGTAATTGCATTTGAATCTGTCTGATTAAAATCTATATGTCTGAATATGAATTGGCCCAATATGTCTATTACAGGGCTTTAAAATTCAATTAGTTTTGAATTGGAGCTATGTAAATTAAGCGAAAAATAGCATAGCAGTATTATCTGACGGATAGTTGGCTCATCGTTATTACCCCACACACACAACTTTGCATAAATGAGGGAATTAAATGTGGTCCTGGTGAGTCATTTACAATGCTGTGACTACAGCGGCTCTAAAAAAAATTCTAAGAATAATCTACAGAGCAAAATACTAATCAGTAAAACTTTAAGGATGTTGTTTTTCAGTGAAGTTGATTATAACCAGAGACTGAAAAAAAATCCTGTCCTTTGAGGAGAGATTTCAACTTCCTGCAAATGACCTGAAACTTTTAGATACAGATTTAGATCCATCACAGCTGAATTGAATGTTTAAATTACCTCCTCAGAATGCAATCAAGCTCTAAAGCTTCATGCTAATGATCGAGTTAAAATTTGATTCAGGTGAAGTGAATGCAGATCTAACGGTTTCAGGGCACTGGCCTCTGCGGACTAGAATTTGAGAGCTTTGCATTTAGGGTAAACTTGAAAGCTGTTTTACCACATAAATCTGACTACATATGTCTGTGTCTTAACAATGTCCATCCATCCATCCATCCATCCATCCATCCATCCATTTTCTTACACCCTTGTCCCTTAATGGGGTCGGGAGTTGCTGGTGCCTATCTCCAGCTGGCGTCTTAACAATGTGCAGAAGGTATTTTAACTGAGGGCCACCCAGGTAACTCAGCTACTTTTAACCCTTTGTGTTTAGAAATGGAGTGCAACCGACCAAACCCTCTACATTTGCCTCCGTCCTCGCATGCACAATGGTTAAGAGAAGTTGTATTAAGTCAATCAGCAGCCTTACATTGTTTTCCAGGATGGATTGTAATCATACTGTCAGCTGATACAGACACAAGTGTCCCACCATCAACAAAGAATCCTGAGTGCATTCACCATCATAGACGACACTGTCAAGGTACAACTACGTCACCCAGGATGAATGACATCTCTGGCCTAAATTTGACCTACACAGCTGATAATCATTGCTGTCAATAACCTTGCATTTCCTGTCTATTGGCCCATGGAAGTTTGTGTTTGTCTCTATTCTGTTATTTCATTTCATCAACCGGTTGAGAATGATGGCTAGTCCACTAGGTACAGTTTTGTGCCACGTTGCTTCCCATCAAAAGGAAGTTTCTCTCTACAGATAGACCCTGCTTCTTGCACATATAGGAAATTACATTGGCATGATGCAACCTGGAATAAAAGAAATGTAGTTAAATTAAACAGAAACATCTGGGTTGTCCTTTAAAGCAGACTCATGTTTCGTAGCCGCTTTGATGACACGTCATCAGTCCTAATGACTTTCACCAGATGAACCTAATTGCAAACCCCACTTCCTCCTCAAATATCTCACAAAAAGTATGTGAGATCATCATACAAAAAGCATGGGTATCTTCTCCATATATGCTGTGCATTAAATCATATGAGTTGGCTCCTTAAACTAAATATGAATGTTAATGTTTTTACACAAGCAGTCTTTACATAAAAAGCCGCAGCCATATTAAATTGTCACTTTGTCAAGTTTACAACCGATGATTTACGTTGTGACAGGAGAGTAATTATAGTCTGTTTCCCTTTTAGTGCATTCATGCCTGTTTGGGTGACTCCCATTAAGTGTTTACCTTTGTCTCTAATCGTCAATCAGTGATGCAATGTTTCTATTTTTTGGCAAATTGTCATGTTCTTAATGAATCCAAACAAAGCCAACTCAATGATAGTAATTGTTTTCGGTTTTCTTTTTGAAACCAAATTGCTCTTGTCTAATGGCAATACAGTTCAAGAGAACCAAATGTTGAAGAAATAAGCAACATTTGATTTTTTGCTTATAAATTATTGAATAAATATACCAACTCTGTAAGTATTAATTTTTTTAATCTGTTTAGGTCAGGTTGAATAATCATCAGATTAGTGCAAATTTAGCATTTCAAGTTTTTCATATTTGCTGTGTTGTTTTAGAGCAGCTCTTGGCGTTTAAGACTTCCTATTTATTTATTCGTAAATGAAAATTATTCATATGAAAATGAATCAATACATTATTTGTGTGAAAACTTTGAAAGCAGCTTTGGTGCAACTAAGGACTGAAACAAGCAAAAGGCAATTGTACATGATACAAATGTTGTGGAACCACTAGAAATGATGGTACAAAGAAGGTTTTTTTCATAAAATCAAGAAAATGTTGGTGCGTGAGAATCTTCCTCATAGAAATGCTTTACAACAACAGTGCGTTTAGTCAGAGACTTTTTCAGACCCGCTGTAATATAGACTGGTATAGAACATCGTTCTCTAACACTAATGTCAGCATCTATGACAATAACTCTTTAAAGAACCTCTGACAACATGAGTTAGAACAACAAATCAAGGCTAAAACCCAGCGTTGCTTTCGAACCATAATAAATGTAATATTGACTAACTTATTTGATCTATAATTTTGTTGATGGCACTTGTCAAAATGTAACGCTTGTTACTGACTTCTCAATTGCTGACTGTTGTTTTTATGAGTTTTTTATTTTTTGTGTTTTTATGATGCAAACACTTTGAATTACCTTGTTGCTGAAATGTGCTATACGAATAAACTTGATTGATTTAATTTTCCTTTTGGATTAATAAATAACTTGAACAGAATTGTAAAAATTTCACTTTTAATTCTTGTTGTTCATCAAGAGCAGAAAATTTTGTTGATCATTTGTCAAGGCAATAAAAGAAAAAAAACAGTGAAACATCCCAAGGGATGAATACATTTCATCGGCCCTTTGTAGATAAAATGAGACTTTGTCCCGAAAGTAAACTTTCCCCACCTTCTGCAGCTGCCCTAATATAGAATTTATATGACGGAGGAGAATAAAACTAAAAATACACTTTCTTTGAGGTCAGATATGCGGCTTTGCAGTATAAACATTTGCAAATGAGTATTGATCGAACCAAGAAGCACTGTAGAATATGTATGGCTTCAGTCTGTTTTCTATAATTCCCAAGTGCTATTAAGAGTCAGAATGAGCAAGAAGATAAATGTTAAATGATAACATTTTTGACTGGCAGCCTGCTTAGAGGGCACTCCATCTCCCACCCAGTGACTACTGTGTTTGTTGGCTCCAGCCCCCAACATCGCCCCGAACACGATTAAGTAGGTACGTAAAACGAATGTATAACAGGATACTTAAATAACACATTTCTGATAAATACAAGAATCGCTTGTATTTTTCAAAAGCTAAATGTAAGAATCCATCCGTTGTATATGTAGTTGATGTTTACACTGTTTAAATAAGCATTGCCTTCAGTTTGACTCTGTAGTCTTTCTCAGGTTATATTAATTTAGTGATTTACCCTTATCATAATTATTGTATCAATGGGCCAGTTACTGAGTTAATAAGAGCTTACAGCATAGCTAACAACACTTTCAGTAACTAGGAGACATGCTCATGTGTCTATGCATGTGCACAAGCACAGTCACACAGACAGATAGCCGTTGCTTGGTGGACAGGGAAGCGCGCACATTTGCATGGCATGATGAATGGCTATTTCCCTGTTTCTCAGCATTGCAATATGTTTCAATACAGAGCAGCTTTACATGTTTTTCTGCTTCTCTTCACTTATGAGATGCCTCTTTTTCTTTATTAAAAACCATTAATTACACTTGACACATCTAAGAGGTGTGAATAATCTGTGGGGTAAATATTACAATTTGCAGTCTTCTTAATAATTATTGAATAACGGGAGAAAGAAGTCAGCTTGTAACCACGGATACATTTTTAAACAGGCTTTTGTAGTTTATTTTAGATTACCGAATGCAAGTCCATGCTTTGTGTGTGTGGAATATAAACATATTCACACGCCCTAAGAAATGACATTGCGAAGCCTGCATTTTCTGTTAAAGATGTTATTGCTCTGTTTTATTCTGCACAACACTCTAAACATATGCAGAAAGTAATTTAGAGATGCCTCAGGGTACAAAAAATTTGAAATTAAGGTGAATGATGGTCCAACACCTCAAGCATAAAAACATTGAAACATAAATAGCTCCTCTGTAGCTTTACCCTGAATAGTGATAATCAGAAGATTTAAAACTTGGTAAGCTGCAGATTTTCATCAAAACAAATACATTCAAGACAAAACATGAAAATGAGGCAAAGTGGTGATAACATTTACTAGTAAGAATTTAAAATATACCTACATTTATTTCGTAAATAGAGATTAATAATAGTAGCACATTTTTTTGTGGTGCAAAAAAATGGACACTCATAAACAACTGTAAAACAAACAAATTTACTATAAGAAAATAAAGTACAATAACACCAATGAACAAAACGGAACACCCTTAAACTAATACTTTAACTCACTGAATCCCAAACATTTCTGGCTGGGTCAACATCCTTAGATTTTGTTTTGTTTTTTTGTCACACTTAAATGTTTTAGATTATATTTTTCCTTATATTATATTTTTAAATATGCTAGGTCACCATCCTGCATATTTAAGCTCTTCCCTTGTTGCTACAAAACATTTTTAACTGAATGTGCTTCACAGCATGATGACAAGGTAATGCAGAATCCAGTGTCTTGGATCCAAACATATCAGAAACTTGCAGAGCAGAGACTTCTAAGATCCAGGGCTAAGGACTTTAGATTTATTGAAACACTTTCTGATTCAATTTGCAGCATTCAGTCTTCTTTTGTAAGAGTCTGTCATATTCATTCATTCTAGCCTGCAACTCAGATTGTGTAGACTGTTCAAACCTTTCATATGGAGCTTTCTGACAATCACTCTTTGCCTGATAGTCAATCTTGTTGGTGGTATCACCAGACAGGTTCTAGCGGTGGTTATGACTTCCCTCAGGGAATTTACATCCATGCTCAGTGTCCTTTCCAGGCTACTTGCAAAGGATGTTATTTACCAGTTTTTGAAGAATCTTGAGTCCAGTTAACTTCTTCCTCAAGACCTCAAACCACCTAAAAACATGCAAGTCTCTAATTTCAACCTGCAATGAAATCAGCTTCATATTTGTTCAGCACCTCTGTCTCTCTCTACTTGCCTTCTCTACAAAGTAAATGCATGATGAAATGTTTTAATCACTCAAACTGCTTCTCTCTCAGATTTCTGAGGGATTCCAGAAATCCTTCAGGTGAAAGCTTCATTATGAAGTCTGACTTTTTTTGTATTATTTTGGTGAAGCACAGAATAGATAATTATTTTTCATCGGTATAAATAGGATGGATTTTTTGGGACTTCTTCTCCTGACTGATACCATTGTACAAATGCATGTTTCCCCATAAAAATATTTTAATATCTCACTTTTATATTTTGATTTCACAAACATACAGTGTTGATTACATAAATGTTAAGACCCTGTTCAGTGTTGCTAATATTAAGTTATTGATGGGACAGACAATACAAGAAAATCAAGGCTATTTAAAAAGAAAATAGAAAAGAAAAAATGTCTGCAAGGTGATTGAAATTATTCATATGAGTTTCTGCTGGAATTTCTAACCTCAGTCAGCCTTTACTACCACAAGTCCTCAGAGGTTGAGAATGCTTCAATCCTCAGTATGTGCACACACACGCACAGGCACACACACACACACGCACATTCGGCTCCTTATCAATAGACTCCAGAATATCTAATGGCGTTCAGGCCCCTTCTTTCTTATTGTGTTCAGCTCAAAGCACATTTAAGGTGAAGGCAATGAAGGAACTAAATTTGTTTCAGGTATCATTCAAAAAACTCCATAGAGGCTCTGAACAAGGAAATTAGATGAATGATTTTTTTTTCTCTCCATTTCTACATTTCCATAGAGTGCCACAGAGTAATATATTCTTAGTCTATTTTATCTTCCTGTGGGATTTTGCTTGAAATTAGAGGTCAAGGCTCCTTTTCACCTTTGGGACTTGTCTGGAGATAATCACTGAAGACCTTCAGAAAGAGGTAATTGGATGCTGACAATAATTTTTACTGTCTACATTTATGTCCTGTAATGAGGAGTTATACAAAAATGAAATATAATTATTATTGAGTATAAATTATTGAGTAAGTTAATACACAAAAGAAACTTTAACTTTATCAATAATTTAATGAATATAAAGTTATCATAATTATCATCAATTGCATGAGCAAAATATTGATTCAAATTTTGATCCACCATCGTATCCTGCTAATTGTTACCTTTCTCCTCAGTGGTGACCTAGCTAGGTCGTCTTCCAGCAGCCCATCTGAGAACTTGTCAAAGAAAACCTTTTGTGAAGTGAAAAATAAAAACTCTTTCTTTTCACCTTGGCTGTCAGTAATTGTTGCCCACGCTTAAGTCTAAAACCCGCAATTTTTGACAGAATTAGGTTAAATTGAAATGCAGTTTGAGTAAACATATGTAAAGTAGTTTGAATAAAGTACAAATGTCATATAAAGACTTATTGAGATGCACATTGGTGTGACATATTAACTTACAAGCTTCGTTATGCCACTTTTTTAAAAGTATGTGGTTTTTACATGTTTGTAAAAACTGTCACCATGTCATGACAGTATGGTTGAGACAGGTACTCAGTGAGAATAATCAAACCCCTTCCACCTTATGCCTGTTGCTATGGGAGTCTACAAAAATGCACCGGTCCCTGTCAAAAACAAACAATCAGAGCCAGCAGGAGGAGCTTAGCGCTGTCAATCAAGCTCTTCAATGGCTCCTTTGGTGCTAAATGAAGAAAAGCTCTTGATCTTTTGGAAAAAAGCATTTACATTTTTCTGATAATAACGATCTTGTTTTATTTCCAACACTGAATGAAATTAATGCCCCAAAGGCCAGAAATCAAAACCACATCCATAAAATTATGTATATAACTACACCCAAATGTTTTAACAAAAATGTCAGCACAAACATGTGTATTGGTGAAATTTCTAATTCAACTACTTTTGAGTCATGAAGATGAAGTTGAGAGAAGGAACTGGGAGTCAAATCTGTCCTAAAGGCATAATATCTAACCAGAAAGCTGCCACACCAAGTCGCAAGATTAGGTCAGAATCACTTTTTTTCCCCTCCTTGACCATCTTTTTTTATTCTCTGCCATGATTAGCATGAAATTTGAGGACTGAAACCAATGGCACCCGGCACTTAGCTCCTTTCTTGCTGTCAATCCAAAGGTAGAGCAGAAGAAAGAGGAAAAAAATGTGATACAGAAAAGAATAAAAGACGAAAAGAGGAAGGTAATCTGAGGCCACTGAATAAAAGGGTGACTAATGATATGAGCACTTTATGTGATTGTGGGGGGAGAAAAGCAAGTTGATAGCATTTGGAAGAGCTCAGTCAATGAAGAATGTTAGAACTGGCATTTGTACTTTGCATCCTACCAGTGCATCAACATCAGTCCTGTGTTTTCTGTGAATGACTGTTCTTATGCAAGACCTGTCATTAGAAAGAATACTGGAATATGATTGATCAACAATTTGAAACATTTGACGTGTCACTTTCAGCAAAATAAATGATTTCTTCTCACATAAGACAGGACTGAATATTCAAATTTGACCATATAAATGTTACAGTTCTTAGTATCTATTGTATAGACCTTTTACTGTAATGATCATACTCTGTCTTTTTAAATGATCCGATTTATTTAGCTTTCTGAAGGAGAAATAACTTATTCAACCACTTTTGATTGACAAAAGGCTTATTTGTACCTTTCATGAGATGTAAAATTCAGGGGATTAAAAGGTCCTTTACGGGAAATTCAAACCCTTAAATCTTACATTAAAAACGTAACACCCTCTACAATTATGTACTCCTTGAATACATGTTCAAAAAATTAACTATATTTACTTACCTCAACATCCTCCCTAACTGACAAGAAGAGCTTGAGTCCTCAGCCTTTGGTCACAGTTTTCACTTTTATCATATAAATATACTCTGAAGTTAGATGTAGGCAAACGTAGAGGAGTGGCAATTTTCTTGAACCTATTTCCTGACTTGTGAATGTCAGAAGACATTTGATTTACATTGATTTATTTGTTTCCTTATCTTTCCCATTTTAATAAATTGCAAAAATAACTGGACAACAACCGCTGATCCACTGGTCAGTCCATGACAGAGTGAAACTTGGTGAATCGGGCTGTCATAAAACTATTCATATCCATTGAAATTTTTTAGCATTTTGCAACAAAAAAAGAGCAATGAACTGCAACACATTTCACTATATTTTAATGAGATTTTTCAGGATACATCAAAATAAATCTGTGACAACTTGTATCAGAAAATTCTACATGTTCTGCATTTTTGCAAATAAATGTGTACCATGTGGTGTCAACTTGCATTTGGATCAGTACCCACCAGTAACATTTTTTGTAGAACCATTTCTTGCTGCTGAAGTTATTACATAATTTTTCATTTCATTTAATCACTCATTAGTGTGTTTCTATGTGCCACTCCAGGCAAAATTATGAAAGAAGTATGCCAAATAACTTTGAGAAGATGTCTTGAAAATTGCATAGTCAATAACTGGCCACAGAAAGGCATTTGGCTCAAGCTGAAAAACGAAAAGACACCAGTGAGCTTTGAATTGCATAAAATCAAGGCATATGTTTAAATTCCTTCCAGTTAAAATCATGTTATTTAAAATTCACATTGCAAGTGGTTTACAGTTATTAAGGTGCAGCAGCTGAAATATGTATTTTTTTTAAATATATTGAAGCTAAAATGTATTTGCAAAATGTGATGTTAGGGGTTAGAGCTGCCAGTGTAATGTTAAAATCATAACAAAAACAAACATTAAAACATAACACTTTAAAAACAAAGCAACTACAAAACAAAAGGTATGACAAATACTGTTCTAAACACTCTGCAATCAAAGCTTTCTTACAAAGTAAGTCTGAATTAGGTTTGTAATCTTCTTAGATTGTTTTGAATATATATATCATTAGTGAATGATAGTTTATTACTTTATGAACCTCTATACAGCCTAGTAAGTGCAATCCAGACAATGCCACAACAGAGTACATTTGGACCAGCGGGAGGCTGGCAACAAGAAAGCAAATGTCTTATGAGAGCAGATGGACCACGGTGCCCCAGTAACTCATCGGACCAAATGTGACTCATGACGTCTGTCTTTTAACTTGTGGCATCTGCTTCAAAGTCTGTCCTATTCAAAGAATAGAGGGCACAAAACACAAAAGGTTGCATCACAGTATTTGACACGGGAAGTTAAGCGTTTGTTTTCACAAGATAAAACTTTGAAAACGAGCTGGATCAGTTTGCATGTTTTATCCGGCCAAGTGGCTTTTAGTCAAGGTAAAAAGTTTTATTCGTATTACCTTTTCTTCGGTTTCCGTGGTGAGGGTTCAACATGAAAAGTGCATGAACTAGTGAGGGGCAAATTAATACAGCTCATTATAAATAGAGGCAAAAAATAAACAGTAGCTGGTCTATAAGATGACAATGGATGTACAATGGCCAAATATTAACACTTTTGTTGTCAATATTGTTCTAAAAATGTGAGTAAAATGCATCAATAAAATTCACATTGCTAGTTTCTAAATCACAAATAAGATTTGTGATTATTATGTTTGCTAGAGTCTTACACTATTGCATTGGTGTCCTTTTACAAAACCTTTAGAACATTCAAAATTAAAAGAGACAGCTACATTAAAATCAATTACCAACATTGTGTAGACACAACAATACGCCAACAAAGTCAATTTGTGATTTTCACATTAAGTACTGAACCCCATGGACTAACATATTTTTACTGCTATGGGCTGGTAGTGTAAAATGTATCATGGTCAGGTTTCCACTTACAGATTTTTACAGATGCATGCACACAGTTGTCTCTCAAGCACACAGTCTCCAACTGTAGCTTACATAATCTGTCATTTGTCATTTTCAATACATTTCTTTAGTATAAAAATAAATGTCTTTATAAATCAACCATCTAATACAACAGCGATGGCGGTGTAAAGCTTTATAAGTTTATCTAAGGTTTGCACAACCTTAGATGAACGTAACTTTGCATATTTCAGATAAATTGTATTTAACTTGACAAAACTTCACTTAAAAAGCTATCAGTGTAAATGTTTAAATCAGATAATTTCATGTTGAATGTATTATTTTAAAAAAAACAGCTGTAACAGAACATTATAATAAATTAACTTTTCAACCAAGAAAAGAAAAACTAACTTGTGGAGCAAAACCTATGACAAGAATTCACTTGCTAATAGTGTTCATTTTGATGATGAAGTACCTTGGATCCAGTTGTTAAACTTTTTTTTTGGAAACCCGATCCTTCCTCTTATGAAGGTTTTGTTTGATCTGACACAGCAAAAGCAAGTTGCAAGGGTTCTTTTCTGGTCCTATTTATCATGTAATGGTAGCTTTAAAGCATCCAGCACCATCAGACTTTTTTAACTGGCAGCAATCAGCTGCTGCCTAAGTAAGCCGGAGCTGAGCAACTGTGTATCTGCAGCGCTGTGGTGTGATGTGGTGCACAGGGAAAAACAGTCCCATTTATATTGATTTTGATGCGAATTTCAAAACATTTATGGTTCTAGAACTACTTATTTCTAAACATCAGGCCCGCTTCTGTACGGCAAGCCCACAAGGACAGGTTTGTAGGGACAATGGATGCTATTTGTATTATTCTGACAGACCAATTTCAGAAGTATTCATACTAGTCTTGGGCAGCTATTGTTTTTCTCCAATCACAAAAATTTTCATACCTGTAACTTGAAAAGATTACATTTTTTAAACTACACGTTTAAACATTACTAAAAAACTACATGACTGTGCACAGTTCAATCACAACTGCTTCCCAAAGTACCATGTAACTGGTGTAGCTTGTCAAAATTCGTCAGGGGGAAAGTTTTGCAGCTGAACGTCTTTAATTAAAACCAAGGGAACTTTGGGGGTTGGTAAAGATTTCAAGCTCTTAATGATTCAAGGAGAACAAGTTGCGGCATGCTACATTCTCTGAGACAGCCTCATTAGACCTTAAAAATATATATTTACTCATACAATATTTGTCATGGAAACCTTAGCTGAGCGCACAGTCTGGCCAACACATGAGCATGTTATCTGGTCATCGGTTATGGCTGACGGTCCTTTCCGCTCAGGTTCCACGTGAGGAAGTAGTGTGTACTGTAATGAGATCATTATCCTCTGTTATCCTGTCTGAGTTACTCTCTGGTTCTCTGGCAACAGAAATTAGAAGATGGGGGGAAAAAGGCCTGCTGAATATCTAACACATTTAATCTAATTGGTGTCACTTTTCTCCCTCCATTATGGTACTTTAATAGCCCTATCTGTCTCCATGTAGCTTAGCAGTGTTTAGGGTCAGTGGTCAGGGCCCAGTGTTTCTGCTCATAGCATATTAACCCACAGCAGGTTGTCAACACTGAAACAAACAAACAGTATTCAAATAGACTTAGACATCAACTGAGTGCAACTAGTTGTCCTAATTAGAAAGTAACAGAATTTTGAATCTGGGCGATTCAGACTTCACATTCAAAATCTGGAAGTGTTTAGGATGAAGACGTGGCATTCCCTCACAGTTATTATTGAATGGGGACTCAAGGAGAACTGAGGAGATCTGAAGAAAGCACTTTCAAGGATTTTTTGCAGCTTTTCCACTAAATCAAAGATTTCCTGTTTGACACTAGTCTTGGATTTTCCTAAGAGGCTATTAGCTCCTACCCAGCTGCAGACTTACTGTTATTTCTCCTGCAATCCTTTTGTGAGGAGGGCTTATAGGCCCCAGGCAATGTTTGAATTTGGGCTGCATCAGTGCTCTCTTGCTCTGGAATCTATTATGCACTTTAATCCCACTGAAATCTAACCCCAACACATGTATTTCAGTCTATTAAGTCTGCGCCCAATGCCACTATTAAGAAGCTCCTTTGTTTTGCCGAAGCATATCCACAAAGTGTCTCGTCTTATTGTCAGTTTAATGTAAAATGCAGGATCATCCGTCAGCTGTGAGACAGTCACAGGGTTTTAACGTAAAAGGACTCAGTTGCTGTGAGATGCAGAAGGAGCCGTCACTGAAGGCCTGGTAGGTAGAGGAAGACAGTATGGATTGGCAGATGCAGGCAAAAGATTTGCGGTGATGTCACACAGGAAGTTATCAGCAGGTCATATTTATCAGCGCTTGTCAATGCTCAACGGCTTTAGGCAGCTTTAAAAGTATGAAAGAGTCTGATTTAACTTTCTTTGTAAATCACGAGCAAGAGAGAAAGATATCACAGTACGGCAATCGAATAAACAAAGGCAGAGATATACATATTTAATGGCATGCATAATTGATCGTTTTTGCTCGCAGGGAGTCCTTTGCGCTGAGCACTGGAGAAATAAAAATAAAACACATAGCAGGGAAAGTCTTTAAAACTGTTTTAGAGAACTGGTGAGCAGAGTGCTACTGGCTCTCACTTGACTTGCTCACACTCCTCAGCCGGTGCTGGCACAGGTGCCAGTGGCTAATTGGTCTGTGATTAATCACATCCTCTGTGAACTCTGCGAACAAGGAGGGGAGTCGGGGTCACTCTCCTCTGAGAGACTGAGCAGGTTTTACTCTATGGATATGCTACAGAATGTCCCACACACAAAAACAACAAGAACAAACAACAAAAATCAGAGGGCTGGCATTGACAGAGTCAGAAGACCACTCAAAGTGAGAAGGCGTGTAGTGATGAACAGGAAAAATCCCTGCCTGGCTCAAACTGAGAATCTAATTGGTTTCAATTTATATGTTCTTTGTTAATAGGGCAGGGCTATTCTCCAAGGATGTGTGAAAATTTGTAAACGAGGCTTACTGGATTCTGTTGTGTAACAGACATTTCTGAATATGAGATCCAGCACCGTTAACATGTAAATCCAATACGGGGCTTGAACGTATCCCTATCAAGTTTATACTACACTAGAAAGGAGTAGATTCTAAGTGTTTTCACTGTGTCCACAAAATGCAATAATGAGAATTATTTAACTTTTTCCAGGACGACACTTGGATAAGCCAAAGCTGTTAAATTAACCTAATTTTTGTGGCGTTGATGCAGACTTCAGATGCGACATTTCAACTTTTCTTCTTTTCTTCAGGCCATTTCCAATTCTTGTTTTCAGGGAATCTATCTATGAGTAGTTATTTTTTTGACCTTTTAAAATAAAACATGATGTCCCTAAGTAATTATAAATTTCATACTTAGAACAATTTTGATTGCGTTAGTAGTTCTCATGTGTGAGACATTTTAAAGTTTTCTTTTGATTTAGAAAATCCTTTTATTCTTTCTTTTTAAAGTAGGTGATGCTTTTTCTTTTGACGTTTTTTATTTTATTTTCTTAACTTCTAATTAGGTTCTGCGTGGTTTGCAATATTTAGAATTTCTCTTTGGGTATTAATAACATTTCTGGTTCTAATTTGAACAAGTATCCACATTTTTTGTGAAAGTATATTTTATTGTCCAAAGTTTTCACTTACTCTTTTAAACATGAATCATTATATTTACTTTTAAAATGATTTTCACTCAAAATACTCTCTTGTTAAAGATTAAGTATATTTACTTTGCATTCTCCTATGCCAGAAACTGAATGGGAGTGTTTAGTCTGATTTTCATTGGCTAATTGCAGTCATCTTTTACTTACAATCAATTACATTTGTCAGTATCAAGTTATTTTAGTGATGATTGTTTGCTTTTTGCTTAATAACAGAAGGGTACCAACAGTTTTGTATGTGTTTGTCACAAAATCTACACAGATAACAATGGATTTAAAAAAAGCCTGTAACTGTAGAGTTTTGAAAAGTCTTTATTTAAAATACAACAGTCTTAAACTCACTGTAATGTAGTGTGATAGATTAAGAAAGAATAGAAGTTTATATCAAATTTGATATTATTTCTATCATAAGAAATTTCTTTTACCTGCATGCCTTAGAATGCCATAAAACAATATGTCAGTCTACAAGACAGATTAGGTCAAACAAAATGGTCTCAAAAAGTATGACAAATATTATGCAAAGTATAGCTTCCAATTCATTTGCTTAGCTAATCCTTACTGCTAATGTTGATCCCCAATCTACCAAATAATTAGGTGCACAAAATGAGCTTTTTTCTGATGTCTCAAGTACAAATTTTGACAAAAATGGTTAGACACAACGGTTCCCCGTACAGAGTATGTTTACGGCGGGTTTTTTTTGTTTGTTTTTTTTTCAACCAGCTCATAGTACCTTGGAGACAGCTGTAAAATGAGCCACTGTGGTGCTGCTGGCTCTGTGGACAGTTAAGGCAAGGTGGACGTGATTCATCAAGGGCTCTGAGAGGCCATCTGTGGAACAGACTGACAAATGTCTCCCTCCTTTGTCATAAGGACACACGTCCCACAAAGCTGGCGATTAATGTCCCTTTTACAACACATTTATTTGTCAGCCAGGTGTTTATCCCTTTAGTGTCTCACACTGTATTACCATGGCTGACAAGACCAGGAGCCATTTTTAAGTTGTTGTCCAAGGAGGGAGGCCCAGGAGGAATCACTCTGAATTTTCATGGCTTCAACCTTTTGCAGTAACCGCATCCTGATCTCCTCGTCAGATAATTAAATATCAGAGACTGATATTAGTATTCCATTTAAAGAGCAATATTAGACATGTGTGTACCACTCAACACAGAAAATATAAAAGGTGGAGAGCCTGTACTGCACAGTGGCGCAGTTGGTAGAGCTGTTGCCTTACAGCAAGAAGGTTCTGGGTTCGATTCCCGGCCCCGGTCTTTAGGCATAGAGTTTGCATGTTCTCCCTGTGCATGTGAGGGTTTTCTCTGGGTACTCCAGTTTCCTCCCACAGTCCAAAAACATGACTGTCAGGTTAATTGGCCTCTCTAAATTGTCCCTAGGTTTAATACATCCCTAGGTGTGAGTGTGTGTGTCCAGGGTGACCCGCCTCTCGCCAGGAACGTTAGCTGGAGATAGGCACCAGCACCTCCCACCCACCGAGGGACAATGGTGTAAGAAAATGGATGGATGAAGAGCCTGTACCTTGTTGCTAAACATTCAATCTCTCTAATTTAATTGTGCTTGTGATCAAATCAGACTATAGAACCAAGAGCTGATAGTACCCTTGCTCTGCTGGAGGAAGAATAATTTTTTTGTTATTGTTTTTATGTCAGTGACAGAATCCGTCTTGTCCAGCCTGCATCCTAAACAGGTTGTATTTTGTTTATCCCAGCTACACGTACACACACTCCCGGTGTGATTGCTTTGTTGTCAGTCTCTCCATCTGAGTGGTGGTGATTGCTCCAAATACCATTTGGTAAATATGACATAGGTGCCATTAGACAAGGTCGAGGCCACTTGGCTTGTTATCTCATCATATGGGTGTAGTGGTTTCAGTGCTGAGAGATCAGTCCCTGGCCTCTTCACCTGCTAAAAGGAGAGGAACTTATTTTCAACCGGTACTCTAACCATGGTGGCAAAAAAAAAAAAGAAATCTATCAAACACTGTTTATTGTGCATATTTCATTTATTCAGGCAGGTGGGAATGCTGTTTAATTGTTGTATCTTTTTGACAAACAGTGCAAAGCATTTACCTCTGCAAGTGTCACCCTGGCAGTTTTCATAGCATTATCATTTTGTCTACTTCTGCAAAACCGTCCGGCTGCTTCTGTTGTGTGCAAAATGCAGAGGAGAAAAGCAGGAGGCAGATACCCGTGTGTGTGCTTATTCAGCTCACACACAGGTGTGCGTGTGTGTGTGTGTGTGTGTGTGTGTGTGTGTATTTGATACATTGTAAGAACTATTTTCCTAACACTGACAAGACCGTCTGCTCCTTAAAAGGCAAAAGTTTACTCAATATAAGATGACATGCTGCTTTTGGGTTAGAGGTTAGGGGTTGGGTTTAGGTCGAAGGTGTTTATTGAGTTTAGGGTTAGGGATAGGAATATGTATTAGTAACAATGTTTAGGTGTCAGGGTGAGGCTAAGTCCATGGAAAGTCCTTGTGAAGATAGAAAGACATACTGTTTATGTGTGCGTGAGAGAGAGTGTGTGTGTTTGCGTGTGGGTTCATTCCATATGCGTGCAACAAAGAAAACGGAACAGAGTGAAAAACAGCTAAGATTCACACTACAAAGGATGTCAACGCTTCTTCTGCCTCACACACATTCTTCTTTTTTTTTTTTTTTGCTTTTGTGTGTGCAGTCGACATGAGAGAGCCACGTACGCAGGCGAGTCTGAAAGTGAAGGTAAAACTTACGCTCTGAAGGATCTGCCCTGTGGAGCTGAATAAGCACACACCAATACAGAGTCACTTGTTGCTAATGAGCGTCTCAAATCAGAATCAATTATGAATGTTCCATCAGGAGGCTTCGGAGGGGCCATATCAAGGGAGCCAGGTATTAGACAGTAATGAGAAATGGAACACGGAGAAGCGTTGCCCCTGCAGACTCTGATGTCTGCAGGCGATGCGCTGGTTTAAATACACGCGCATCCGTTTAAATTGCAGTAAGGCCATATTTTGTGGGAATGAAACGACTTCCCTTTATGCTCCTCTGACAATCATGCGGTTAGACAAAGCCTTTGATTCTTGGTTAGATGAAAACTGCCTCCTTTATGACTGATGTGAACCAGAACAACTCTGGCATAATGCGCACGTCTGTGAAGACGGAGGGAAAAGGGAGAGGGAAAAGAGTGCAGAAGCAGATAAAGTGAGTTAGTTCCGGCTCCACTGATTTCAGCCGTCTTGTTCTCCGCTGGCCAGAACCTCATTTTCTCCAGCCTGATGATTGATTCCTGTTCGGAGCCATACCTATGGGTCTTATTAAATCAACATGTAAACTCACTCCCAAAACAAATTGCAGGGAAAATGCCAGCAGCCAGCAGCCTGTTAGAGGTGGACCTGGATTACCTCTGATGAGCTAAGATGCCAATGAGCTTTCTGGGAGTTTACTAACCGACTCAAAAAGGTGAGACTATGTCTCCTGCCGGCCACAATATAACTATCAAAATGTGCCTTTGAAAGTGATTGTTTATTGTTCAAAAATGATGAGAACAACTTCAAAAATTGTCACGGATGTCTAGCAGTTAGTGGTCTGACTGTCTTCCAAAATATCAGAGATGACTCTTCCACTAATCTTCTGTTCTTCTGAATCATCTGAATTGGCCAAGGCATGTTACAGCTGATTGTACTGTTGCTCCACTGTTGTTAGCAAGTATTAAAAATGAGTTACTAGGCCACACTGTTGCTCTGGGTGATGATCACTTTCAGCATTGTAAATCTGGGCAGAAATGTTCATTATTTCTGCAACAAATCTTCTTGTTTTCTTTTTTTATTGTTTACTCTTTCTTGCATTGTTAGCACACTGTCACATAATTAGTATTGGCTTCATAGTATTTTCCTTCTTTCTCATTCTTCCATTTCACTGAAGTGAATGTTTATTTTCTTCTTTAAAGGTTTTCACTTTTCAGCTAGTTTTACATTCATAAATAGTTCCAGAATAGACACCTAGTGATGACACTATTTATTATATTTTTTAATTAAACTATAATAGAAAAGCATTTTTTGGAACATTAGCATTGCATTGACACATTGTCATTGGCACAAATACATTGCATTTCCATTGAGGCTCAACATCATATATTCTTCCTAAGAAATTACAAAAACAGTTAACAGAAATGGTGGGATGGGCTTCTAGTGCCTAGGAAAAGTGTTCAGAATCCTTTAATTTAAAAAAAAATGAATTGTTATCAATTAATCTTTACCAAATAGCTGGAGCTCTCTCAGACTGCATAGATAGAATCTGCCAACACCTCTTGTCAAGTCATGGATTTCATTGCAAGAATCCTTACCTTCTATACCTCAATATTGCGGTACAGATACAGCAACAATGATACATTTGAATAAGGTGATTCCTTTTTTCCTCACTGCAATGTTTCTGCCCATACCAACCTTACATCCCCAACCTCCAAGTGATAAATTATGCCAACAAATAGACTACTTGCTCCTGTTTGAGTGAAATATGATTACAATGTGACTCTGCTTCAGAAAATGACTTATAGATAAAGAAGAGAAGCTGTAAGATAAGACACACTAATGTGTTACTGGTTTTGATGGGATCTGATAAGAAAAAGACACTAAACAGAAGAGCACCTGAAGTGAAATGTTTATTCTGTAATCTATCATGGAAAATATATTACGCAAGAACACCACACGTATATGAAGACGCACCGTGGAGGTTACTGTGCTTATCAGTGATCTGAAAGGGTAACCTGGCCGGCCATCTGGCCCACATATCAGTAGAGGTGAGTCTATTGACATAATTATTACTGAATACATTGCTGCTTTGCAAAGGTTGCCTGAAAATCTGTTGAAACACATGTAGGGAACAGAAATAGAGATGTCACTGTGGAAAGGTGAAGTTAATACGCTGAATAAGACATTCATTGCATAAAGAATGTATGCCTGTGGTTTAAAATGTATTGGAGCTGCATTGTATTTCAAAATAATTGAAACAGAATTAGCAACATTCTATTTGGGATTTTTTTTTTTTTTTTTTTTGTCCTCATTTCCTGTCTGAGTCACTCGGGCATCGGCGAAGTTAAAAGTCCGTCGTGAAACTAACTCAATGTTATGTTTGTGCTTAAAAACTCCACAATTTTACATACTTGCATTACGGATGCTAGAGGATTGCTAGAACTATCTAATGTCAATATTTTTAGGTGGGGAACTGTATGGTTTTGACAATCTGTTTAAATGGACTATATTAGCAGCAAACAGTCAAGTAAAGACAGCTTATCTTTCTCCTGTTTCTCCCTATGATGAATATATTTTTAGGAACTGAGGGCCACAAATAGAGTATTTTAGAGTACTTCATATTTTGGATATATGGTGGATAATCTAACTCTTGTTGCTTGCCGCAATGGTATTAGCACAGGGCATGCTGGGATCATAAAGATAGAAGGAAATGCAAATGCTGCCGTCGTTGCTCCAGCATATAACAAGGCGGAAATGCAAATGTTGTTCATTGAAAATGAAGTGGATCATACTTTGTGAATAGGATTAGACACATAGCATTTTACACTGATGCTGATAAAGGATATTCTTGTTCTGTATGTTCTTGGCTTCATCATTCTCATTCCATCCTTTAGGCTACTCAGACACTCATTTAATCAGTTTCTGCAGCATCCATAAAAAAAGGTGTTATGTTGAAAACTCCAGTCAGTCAGAATAATTTCCATCAAACCGATAATCTATAAATGCCGAGGCTCTCGTACGCAGACACAGAACCATCCAAGCAAGTACACACAAGCCCTTTTGAATGAGTTCCAACCTTGTCTGTCTTCTCTTCTTATAGTTCCACCATCAAATATATAAACCTCCAGGCTTTAAGAAGAAAAAAGAAGATGTGATGCAAAGAAAAAAGAAGAGATGAGAGGTGTTTGATATTCACACTTGGAGGCAGAGCTAAATGTAATTCCTCATTAGATGCCAACCAAGGCTCTTTCCAGGTACAGTCATGCACCGTTGAGCTTCAGCCACTTAGCACCTGATTAAAACATGGAAACACTCCCTGTGGTGTTATGGGATCTGTGATAAAGCTACTCCCCCATAATGGCATTAACTATGTTAAAGTGCAAAGTAAAATGTCTCTTGTCTTTGCTTTGTTTCTTAATTATTTTACAATAACCAGATAGGCGATTTTTGTCACTTTATACTGGGATAATTAAGTGCAACAGTTATATGATCCTTCAGTTTGACTTTCAGGTGTGAATATAAACTTTTCTCATGAATAATTGATCTTAGAGTGTCAAGAAGTCAAGGATTTTTGTATCATCTCACTGGTTTAAAGAATGAGGATAGTGGTTGGTCAGTTAATTGGACTTTGATTCCTCTCATTGCAGAAAGATTCATTCCAGTGATCAAAAGCACAGTGATACATTACAACCTGACATGACATGCTGAGACAATAACAATTCCTTCCAGCCCTCAAAATCTGTCAGATCACATCTGGTCATTCTGAATCAAAACAACACCAGAGAAGCAGTGACAATACTCAAATGGCAAAATGTCAGGCTCTGTTTCATCTGCAGTCGTAAGTATACAACGGCGTTAACATTGGCACTTTCTGATCGGGTCATATAGTCAATAACAAATCTTTTATGCAATGGATCTAGAACCCTTTGTTGTTTTCTTCTGGCCATATGTTATGTCTCACCTGTCTCCGTTTCCTGTAGGTATTAAACGGTGACACTCTGAGAGAACGTTGGCTTACTGCTAGACATAAAAACACATACAGTTGCTTCTCCAAAAATCATCAGAAAGATACTTATTTCTGTAATTTATTTTCAAAAACTGGAATGATGATGAGCTACACAGAGTGAATTGCCAATTTTTAAACTACTATTGCAGCTCCAACAGTTCTATGAATGCTCAGAGGGCTTCTTAGACTAAAAAATTAGAAATGTGGTTATGTAAATTTCTTACCATTCCTCCAGAGAAACATTTTAAATATTCTAGAGTTTAAAAAAAATGATATTGACAAAACGTCCTGGCTCAATATTCATACAGATTAATTCAAAATCACATCACACTTGGTATTTTTAGACATGTGTGTAATAATATTCTATTTGAAAAACAGATTTTCAGGTTTATATTAGTTTTAAATTGTAATCCATAGTTGTAAAGATGATCAGAAATAAACTTAGATACATCACTGTAATTTATAAATAGAAAATGTAAGTATCACCACTGTCATAAAGTTACAATTCTATTCAATAATAGGCTAATTAAAACTCAGAAATATAAATTACTAAAATATCAAGACTGTAAAGATTCCTTGTAAGTTAATTAACAAAACATGAGTTTTTGTGCATTATGTTTTAAAAACTTTATCCTTGTGAAAATGAACAATAAAAATGCTTCTCTGAGCAGCAATATTGCTGTACTATCTCCAAGGACGTCTTTGAACACGCGCACTAAGTTTAGCGCTTATTGAACTGAGGCACTGCTGTCATGTTGTCAAAAAAAAAAAAGAAAATTCAAGGCCATGTTTGAGATTAATTTAAGTCCAATTAACACAGTTTCTTTCAGGTGTCAGGCAGCATTATTACATCCACTCAGAAACAAGCCAACAAAGAACTTAGCCAAGAATTTCTATGTTTGAAATACAAGGATCCAAAGCTCCTTCTGTCAATCACTTCAAGCAATATCAGTACCCCGTGCACCTGTGTTTTTGCTATTTAGTGCTAAATAATATATTTTTATATTTACCTTTATTTTAGTAATCCAAGTGGATATGAAATTTCTTAGTGAAATCTATTCTCATTGAAAAGCGTATTTTCAGTGATAAAGGATAATACAAGGCTGGAATACACTTATATGTGACTGTCAGCGTGATTAGCTACATTTTCCTTCTCCAACTATGTTCACAAAATTGTGAGTTTATCAATTTACACTCACCAGTTCAACTTACTTTTTCAGAACAGCCTTAATTCATAGAGATGACCGTTGTCCATATTTAGATAAAATCTCTCAGTTAGTATAGATTTTTTTTTCATTTTGGGTTGCACGTCTACTAAGTGGACCTCTTATCCTACCACATCACAAAATTAGAATTGTTGAATTAGAGTCTGGTGATTGTAGTGGCCATTGGAGTATGGTAAGCTCATTGTCATGTTCCATGTTGGGATGATTTGAGAGTTGTGATGACGCATATGATCCTGTTGGAAGTAGCAGTAAGACAATATTTACACTCTGGTCACAACTGGATTGACATAGTCAACAACAAAACTCTGGAAAATTTAAATGAGGATTAATCAACTAAAGTGCCTAATTAAGCGCATTTACATCTACATAACTCTTTACAGTTTATATGCATCATACATAGTTGCCACTCTAAATGTTGCAGAAAGAATCCGGTATTATTTTTTAAGGCCATTTTGTGTTGTGCAGCAATTTTCTCTGCATTGATAAAGATTTACTTATCTAAGTCTTCCAAATATTTGATGCAGATAACATGGAAATTGGTCTCATTATTGGTTAAATTCACCTGATAGCAATTTGACCACTCATCCCAAATTAACTTTATTTGAACATCTTGTCACATTGATGTAATTTGACAGTATAAAGATAAAAACTGCAGTGATTTGATTGATGAAATAATATTTAAGCACACAATTGTTTGGAGGTTCTAAAGAGTCTAGAGCACTGGTGGGCTGGATTTGGTTTGTTAGGTAAAGAATACGCGATAAAGTAATTCTGTTTCTCTTTTAAATATCCTGAGATCCATCCGTAGAGTTCATGTCACCATAAACGTTGAAACAACATCTTGTGACTCTGATATTAACTAAAAATAGTTTGTCACCGTACATCTCGAGATGGTTAAAATGTAACTCCCAAGACGTGTCCTGGATAGACACAGAACAGACACTATGCAATAAAATAAAGTAGAGTTTAGATTTATAGCCTGACCTGAAATTTGGGAAAGAACATGACTTCATTGGGTCATAGGCATTTATCAACAGAGCTCGCAGGTCACTCTCAGGACCGCAGACTTAGTCAAACTTTATCTGAAAACGCATCACCAAATTGCCAATTTGGTGTCTTGTTAGTTACTCAGCTGGATTCCTAGACACAAAATCCACTGTCTTGTATGGGAAGCACAGTTCAAATCCTAATGGATGCAATTATCCAAATTAGATTTTTCTACATTTCTAAGCGATTATGCCATTGCAACAAAAGACAAAGCCAGATGTGCACACTAAACACAGCCAGTAAAACTAACTCTATTACAGCGCATAACCATACTAATAAAAAAAACATAATTTTAACCCATAAAATAAAATCACTGTTATGTTTTTTTTGTTCTTTTTTTTTATTTGTGAGATAAAATGGGTAAAAAAAATTTATTTTCTCACATTTTATTTAGCCTTTAATTAGAGACTGGTGTGGTGTCAAAAACTGGATTTAAACTCCACTTCCTGTCTTTTATTAGGAACAAAAAGAAACTTGGAACATGAGGCAGATGGAAGTGGCTTATGTCTCCTTGGTAGCACACTGAGATGAAACCAGGATAGCAGCCAAAAACAAACACACATGCACACACGCAGACACCAGCTTGCAGCTATCTGCGTGCGCACACACAACCCTAGTCAATATTTCGCCCCTTGCATCTGCCAATTATGAACTAGATTTGTTTGTGGAGAAAACATACACAAGTATAAAGTTAGCAGCGTTCCACACACACACTGTGAGTCAGTGGTGCAAAACAGAACAATGGAGGATCCCCTCCCCCAGATGAAATCCCAAAATATCGACCGGATGATTCAACTCCTCAGAACAGTAAGGCTTTATCTGCTTCCCCCCTTCCCCTTTTCCATGCAGGTATATTCAATGTTCAGCTGAAATAACTGTATATATGACAGCACAGTCCTCGTTGGATGCTGAAAATGTTGCGGAATAAACCAACAACAAAATCTCTGCATCTTCTCTCTATTTAGCAAAGAGCTTGCGGGGGCATGGCCTCAAGGCTTCCTTGTGTTGCTTCATCCACATTTGGGCTCAATCGTTTGATCTGTGAAGGAAGGCGACCACATGCTAAGAAAAACCGCTAAGTTAGGTGCAAATTCCTTTCATGCTGGCCCAAAGGGAAAATTCGATTTGCACTGAATTGTGAGTCTTTGTTCTACATCCTTCCTGATGTGCTCGCTATCCGTATATGACACTTCCCTCAATTTGCTGGCTTTAGCAAACCGGAGAAAAAAGCAGCAAAACCGGGGAAACAAACGTTTGCAACGCCACTTGCCCCATCCTCTTTAAGTTTTCAACGTTTGGATTTCGGACCAGCTCCAAGTTTCCCACTCAGCAGCTCAAACTTTGCTGAGTTTTTGTTTATGTTAGAAGGCTGCAATAAGCAACTCTACAGTGAAAATCCGCTTGCAGAAAATAATCCAATCACACAATTTGGTGGTGTGTTTTATTGTTATCTTTTGTTTCCGGTATACAAACTTCATTCATTACATTTTTTCCCCCCTTCATTTCTTCCAGGATGATGTCTAGCTTTATTAAAATGTTTTTTATGAAACCCAGCTAGGGGAAAAAGGGTCAGAGACTCTGCTGAAACAGCTTATGGATGTAGCAACGT
The DNA here is from genome assembly GCA_903067075.1 of Micropoecilia bifurca. Lineage (NCBI taxonomy): Eukaryota > Metazoa > Chordata > Actinopteri > Cyprinodontiformes > Poeciliidae > Micropoecilia > Micropoecilia bifurca. The sequence goes on from CAEGAF010111797.1 coordinate 50,578, forward strand.
GCTCAATGCAATAAAAGCCATACAGTGTGAGAACGCTGTGAGACGAGTCGCTGCTGGTAGATGTGTAAATAATGAGAGACAACAGTGCTTTCAAAGGTACTCTTATCCCGAGCCTTTTCACATTTTGTCATGTTAAATCTGTGCACCTCCATGTACTTTTTCTGGAATGTTGATTGTAATAGGCCAACGCAAAGTAGTGAGCAAACTGCAAAGTGGAAGGAAAATAATCATTTGAAGTATGCTTAATTTTAAAAATCACTTGATTAGACCTGTGTTTAATTTGATCACAGTAGAAAAAAAACTTAGTATAGTCTGCTTTTCTTGCCATTGCAGATGAAGTTCACTTTGCATTTATCTATCACTTTTTTTGCGCATGTTGAGATGGAAATATTTTCCCGTTCCTTACTGCAAGTTAGTTCAGGCTCAGCCTAACTGGATGGAGATCATCTGTGAACATCAGCGCTGAAATCTTACCACAGTCTCTGAGTTGAATTCAAGTCTGTAAGCTGGAATGTGAATATCTGCCCTATATTCAGGTTGTTGGCGATAAAAATAAAATAACTTGATGTTGCCATCATCCTGAGACTGTGTGTTCAGAGTAACGTAAAGAGTTTCTGCCACATATGGCTTTTTTCTTCCAGACCAAAAGGTGCAGCTTTTGTTGATTTATCCAGAGATGTTTTCACAAATTTAGGTGGAATTATATGATTGTGTGTCCTTTTCTGGGTCCCACATTTCCTTTGCCTATCGGGTGAAGATGGATTGTAAATGAATCCACTTGAGCTTTGCACACCTCAACAGGTAACGAGTTAAAAACTAAGCAGCTAAGCAACAATGGATAGAAACAGGACCATGCATTCAACAAATATGAAAGCAGCTATTGGTTGGCTGAGCTTAAGATAAATCAAAAAGCAGCTTAATCTTGAGTGAAATAAAAACAGTAATTAGCAGTCGCTTTGTTTACTGCTATCAAACACAGGAGAACATCTCCCTGAGAGTCAATCAACGTTGTTGAGCTGTGTCTATTTTTGAAGAAGCTATGATACACACTTTTCTTTACAAGTCAGAATGACACAATGTCCCTTTTTTTAAACATACATCTTCTTTGCCCACATAATTAAATCAAGCACAGGCGTTAAACAAGCCATAGGTTTTCACATTAGAGACGTTTCATGCTGCTGCGGCGAGATGCTCACAAGTTCTGCTTTCACCTATGAATTTAAATCAGCAACAGAGCAGCTGAATTAACACAGTCTGCACTTTTCCAGGCTTCTGTAGAAGCAATGTAACCCTAGCAGCAAACCTGAAAGCACCTCCATCCACAACCTTTTCATGACTGGAGGAATAGGGAACTAGAACAAGAAGAGCAGCTTCTGTTGTATTAAATTCCTGGATGAAGTCACTGGATTCTCTCTGACGGCACATTCAAGAAACATATATCCATACAGCACATAATCTGGTGGCCACCAGATTTCAGTTTCCAGACCCTCCAGGTTAAGGATATTTGTCAGACGTCTGTGTTGTCTAGATGTGATATGTTTTTATTTTCCAAAGGCTCAAAAAAGAAGGATGTTTTCTCTCATTGAGAAAAAATGCCAAAATAAATTGTTTCTTAACAGCATTTGTTTTCATCAAGTGGTCAGAGTTATGCTCATTTGTGCCTAATTTAGCTAATTTGTATCTTGAACGTGCACATTTATTGGATGCTATATCTAAGTAGACAACCTGTTCTTAATCTAGACTCTGTCTGACAGCAAAAAAACAGATACATTTTGTTCATATGTAATTTTAAATAAATTTAGACAGTAAAGACTAAATGCAGAGCAGCAAATAAATGGCAGAAAGCATAGATAAAAGGATGTATTGTTATGTGCCAGCCTTTTGCTAAGCTGTCAGCATATTCAGTGTCATCTTTTCACAGTAAATGAAGAATTATTATGTGAAAATTGTAACTTTTTTTTATTATGACATAAGGCTTTAAATAATTTTATGTAAACATGCTGTAAAGGCATATCCATATACGCTTAGGATTTTGTAGAAACCACTGTAAATATTGTTGAAGTTTTTACTTGTTTTAATGGGTTCTGTGGTGCTCCCACCTTGTGAGGCACACAGCTGGCCATGCCACAACTGTCCTCCACAAGTCTGGGCCTAAGCCCAAAACACATTACCTTTCACATCAGAGCCTAATCAGGGAGAGCAGCGGTGGCTTCTGCACCCCGCCAGTATCTTTCATTTGCCCAATTACTGACAGATCTGCAAAATTATATTCACCTTTTACCATCTTTAATTAGTTCTTTATCAATTTTTTTTTATTCCAGATCCCCCCCACACAATCATGTCAGCGTGCTGCGAGGAGACTGCATTAATCAGAAGTTGATATCCTCCAAAGGTGTATAACCCTTTATGATCTGTCTCGTACGCCCAATTCCAGGGGCTTCTGTCACTGCGGGTTATCTGAACTCAGCACATTTGTTGTGGGTAAAAGTGCAGCAGATACTACCGTGGAGCTGGACGGAATGATGAAACGGGGAACCACTGAAAGGACGCCGTGTGAAACGTAGTGGGGAATTCAGAGTCAGCCGTAGTTGGGGCTATGGAAGATCCACTGAAATCTGCTGAATTGATGGTGACACTGGAATAAATTAAAAAACTCTACATATCCAACAGGGAGCGTTAAGAAAACACCACAATTAATACTCCTGTGCTAATTCGTCAAAGCAAATCAACTACCAGAGGTGTAGCCAGTACGGATTTAACGCAAACCAGTGGAGTAACGTGCAACAACTCTTGACACGTTTTAATTCCACATAAAAATCCCCTTGTTGCTGCAGATCAGGACCGCCATCAGACAGTCATTACATTGATCTGTTATCAGTATCCGGTCTTGTAGGAAAATGAGGCTTCTCTCTTCTTTTGCCTTTGTCTGTCTGCTAATTATTGAAAACGAGATTTGCCTCTGATTAAGATAGCAGATCACTGTTGTTGCTGCGGAGACTCTGACACGCTCCAAAACACCTGAGGTTTGGTGCAGTGGAGGCTCAGCGGATACAGATGGCCCAAGGTGTTTCCTCCTTAAGCCTATTAATGAAACAGATCCATGTCCTAACAAGGTCTGCTATAACGACACAAAAGGAATGGAGCTGTGTTTCTGGATTGATCTGCAGCAACTTCAAGAGCTGAATTTATACATTTGCCAAACACTCTCCAGTTTTTTCTTTGGTTTCTTGTTCCCAATTTATAGAATCCAAAATATATATAGGCACAAATTTCCATCTGCCGATGTGCAAAGCTGGTGGAGACACAACCCACACAGACTTACAGCTGTGAGCAAAAGGTGGTTCTACAAATTATTTGCTCCAGTAATGTGCGTTGAAATCTGTAATTGTCCTAATCAATATTCAAATGTGAGTCATATATGAGACAAATACAGAAATGTGAGTACTTTTTCCAAGGAACTGCACCGGCCTTCATTGACTTTTACACACCTTTCCCTTGAAAGAAAGCGATCTTGAATATATTATGGACTTCTTGGGAGGATATGGGTAATTTTGCATTTCAAACATAGTATGACTGTGGATTGATGGAGATTATTTATGTCAAATCCAATGCCATCAAGTCTGTGACTGAAGTCATGATTCATAATGTGAGGCAATGCTGTAACTGTGGGGGACTGTTTGCAAATCTGTGTAGAATCCTTTCAGATCTATGTGAGGGGCAAACCAAAACACCCTAATCCTGTTTAGTCTGAAAACATATTTGAAAATATGTCAATTAAAAAATCAGTTTTCATTGAATGTGGGGAGTCTTTGTGTCTTGAAATTAGCGTTACGTGTGTTATTCTTCCTAAATTGTAAATGCCATTCCTCTCCATCAACTCCACTCATCACAGATTAAATAGGTGACCTTTTGTAGTCGCCACCTGATACTCAACTGTGCTTAAAGGCAAAACAAAGAAGGCTGGCTATAAAATTCAAATGAAAATTATTGTAAGTACGCATTGTTGACGAGTCCATTCTTACAGAATAGAGTGAGAAATTAGTTAAATATGCAAGAAATAAACGAGTTTCAGCATTTGTCACAATTGTTAGATATCTTTTAGATTATTTCTTTCATTTATTTGTTTTTTTTATTTAATTTTTGGATTTTGTCCCGACAACACCCTTTTTATGTCTTGGATGGCCACAGTTTTGTGAGATAAAATTACACTGCTAATACAAATACATCTGTCCCATTTCAGCCCAGGCAGCATATGATAAATCAGTAATGGGGGGGATTTGATTCTAGTTTACCCTTTGGAGTTTCACCTCACCTCTCACCCTGCACCATAAGCAGCCTGTGGTCTCAGGAGGAACAAAGTGATTGCTCATTCTGTAGATGCAGTACCATGTGACCAAGTCACTGCTCAATAATTTACATGCATTTCTGCTGCCTCATTTCAACATACTGTTTCTCCCTAAATTTTAACATATCCCTGTAAAATAGCATCTATATATGATGTAAAAAAAATAAAAGAAAAAGTAGGCAATGATAAAACATTGTGAAACACTTTTAATCATAGATTAATTGTCAAGAGTGGTGGTTGGTAGTGGTGAGAAGTGAATGCTGAGACTCAGGTTATGGTGAAGATGAAGATATTTAATGAAGAAACAGTCCTAGTACAGGCGGCACGGCAGTAAACTAGCACTCAGCTAAATACCGGTAGCAACTGATAACTTGAGACTGAAAACAAGAGCTAAGCTAACCAGGACTTAACCATTCTACTGGAGAGCAACCACTGACGTATGTAGACAATAGACAAGGACCCTACTAGGAACACAGACAACAGGTGAGACTAAATACACACGGGGTAATCAAGGGAATGAGACACACCTGGGAGGCAATAAACGGGAAAAAATGCAGCGACAGAGACTCACAGGGAACAGGACTACACAGAAAAAAATAAAAATAAACACACAGAAACACGGATCGTGACATTAATGTGACGTAATCTGTAAAATTACATTAGTGGCAGTAAAAACCACTATCCACAAAACCAGAGCAGGCATCAATGCTTACAACTTGGTGCTAAGACCACATTTTTCATACCAGGACAAGGAAACATGCTCGTTTGAGTTTCTCACCCGCTCCTGGAAGGAACAGTATTAAAACGTTTGTCACAAAACTAACCTACGCCGTGGAACAATAAAGAGTATTTCTATCATTTTTCAGCCAACTTGAGCTAACCCAGAATACAGCATTCCTGCTGCAGCAAGACAATGATTTTTCCACTTTAAGACACAAGGAGAGAGTTAATTGTGTGAGGGGGGAAAATGCATATGTTCGTTGCGTGCTGCAGGGAATTTCTGGGTAAATTTTCCTTTGATGGAGCGAGACTGCAGAAACAGGTAGAATGCCAGCACGCACAATGTGAAACCTGTGGGGTAATTGATCTGAGTTGCTGTCTGCTTGGGGTTTCACTGCAATATTTCTGGATCATGCACTGTTGTACAAACCCTTGATCAACATGCTGAATCATTATGGGTAATTTTCAAGTTGAGTCATAAATCATGCTTGGAAGGAAGGTTTGCAGCTTCTTTCCTTTTTGTTTCTCTTTCCTACATTTTTTGCAATTTAGTCTTTGCCAATGTCACTTCTTTCCTCATTGCTATTCAAGTGCATCCACTTTAAAATAAAAGGCGAAGGAATACTGTTTAAGTCAGACTTTATACACATAGTTTACTTCAGGAGAACACAAAATTGATTTAAGGTACAATTTAGTTGCTGACATCTACAACCCACCTAAAAGACGAAGAAAATCAATGAAGTCAAAAACAGATTGTATAGGTGAGCTTTGTGTGTTTTTTGGGCGGAGCTTTTTGTTTTTTCTCCCTCTGTGAGGTTGAGACACCGTGGCACAGGAAACACTCTCTTTCTTTCCTTTGCTGGGGAATATGAATAATGTATTTTTCATTTACATTCGCCCTTATACTACAGTATGCTAGAGGCATTAAGAGACCGCGGGATGTATAAACACAGAGGTCTGAAATTAGATGATTCCGGGAGGACAGCGTGAAAATACAGTGCATCTGTTGTTTTTATCAGGGCTGTATTCTAAATTCTCTGCTGGTGGAAGGTGGAGATGATTTGGAAATATAAGCTCTGCTGCGGTGCCATTCAGGCTGCTAACGAGTGAGGCAGTTAGAGCCGGAGACGAGCGAGAGACAATCCTCTCAGTGTTTATCAAAGTGTTCTAATCAGGTCAGTTTCTCATCGCCGACATCACGCAATCTCACACTTGTGCATCCCTCGCAGAGACCGATGACACTATATGAGCTATTCCTTGCTGATATTATTCACCCAGGTGCATTGTTAAATGCATTATGTCATCCATCCATCCATCCATCCATTTTCTTGCACTAAATCACGCGAGGCTCTGTCATAAAATAACTTTGTACATTGATGTCAAGGGAGAAAAACAAACTCCAAGTCTGCTGGTGCTTGTGTCGATGAATACTGTGGGACAGATAAGGAAACCAAAAATAAGCCAGATGTTGGATTCCTGGGTGTGCATTTGGAGTCTTGTCAATGATTTTTTTTGTGTGAGTGTGTGTGTGTGTGTGTGTGTGTGTGTGTGTGTGTGTGTGTGTGTGTGTGTGTGTGTGTGTGTGTGT